>RDPX01000004.1:3647326-3702234 GCA_003991215.1 Morbakka virulenta
ATGCAACTGAATGACTGACTGACTGAAATGTCACCTTGTTGTAAATACTCAGCCAATTAGCGATAATAGGGAAAACTGCTTGCATACTATGTGAATGGCCCCATGAAAGGATTAACAAGGAACCAAAGAAATCCAGAGGTCAATTGTGATTCAATCAGAATATCAGCATCAATTAGATGAAGAAGAATGGCAACAATCACATTTAGCCCTCTTTATTGGTTTGAAAGGACATCCCATGACCAGAAGAAAGTTTTTCCCAATGTTAAAGCAGAATTTTTGATGAAAACTAGGTGTAGCATGGGTAGAAAAAACTAGACGTGATGGGAACAAATGGATATCATTTTTGGATTCAGCACGAAAAATTGGTTCAGAAACACTTTTATTTTTAAAGAAAACATGAGAGTCCCAAAAAATTGTTTCCCTGTGTTTTCATCTAAAGAATATCTTGGCTGTTCTGTAGATATCTTTAGAAAACAGACTGAATCACAATTCAAACCTGACATGAATTGGGAAAATTATGGCACTCTTTGGCATATAGATTATAAAATTCCTTTACAATATAATAATCCATCCATTGAAGAAGTAATTGAAAGACTTTATAACACTAACACCCAACCATTATATGTAACTGAAAATTTAGCTAAAGGTACTTGTTTTATTTCATAATCATTTTTCATTAAAAACGTCATTTAACTTTTTCATAACTAGATTTCTCTCAATCAAATTCTTCTTACTATGTAGATCATTAAAGCTCTTACAATCAAATAAATATTCGTTGTAAATGTTTAAAATATGTCTAAATTTGTTATCATTTATATGACTATCTTTTTAATCTTAACTTAACATTTCATTAACAGCTTGCAGTGTGCTATTTGCTAATAAATATAATTTCTGATGCTTATCAATACGTTTTCTAACTAATTTTGGCCAAACTCCAGTAATTGTTTCAATAGCTTCGAGAGTAATATTAATATTAGCTCTACTGGTAATACGATTGCTGGATTAGACATTACACCTAGTGTAACACCAGCTAAGGTAATAGAAATGCTACCTGAAACAATTGAAGTACTATGCAATCCGTTAAAAAATGTTTTGTAACTTTTTGATAACTTCTTTCTTATCTCGATATCTTTCTCTACTCTATCTATCTCTCGCATTCTAATTTTAGTACCACCATTGGAATTTTCTTTACTTTTATCAGCATAAAACGGATCATTAGGAACAACATCAAATGATTTGGTATAAACTAAATCAGGATAAATAGGTGCAGTAGGAACACTCATAATATATTTAATTACTTAGATTATTCTTATATTAGCTTAAATTGATAAGGATATTGTTAATAGTATTAAGTAACTCATTCATTTTATCAGTATTTTCAGTACTATTTAAATCATTATTCAACTTTTCAAAATAAGAATAGATCGAACTGATAGCAGTTAGTTTTCCATCAACATTGATAATCGTATCTTTTGCAATTTCAAGTTCAGTTTTTTGAGTTCCAGTGATATTACGTTGCCTCTTAAAAATTAAAAACTCAGCTTCAGTTGTTTGGTTTTTTAATAGCTTTTCTGCTATATATTTCATTGCTACAAAAATCCAATTTTTTTATTCTTTAAAATCTTACTAATTTCTTTCTTCATAGCTGTTTCATCCTTAGATAAGATATCTTTTCTAGCTTCAAATAAAATTAATAACTTCTCTTTAGATTCTTCAAAAGTACATTGACCAGAAACAATTTCTTTAACTTTCATATGTTCATCAAAACTAGTCTTTATAAAACCAACATCAATTCTATTTTCAACAACAATGAATGAGTCATAATAGATTATTATATCAACATCACAATTACTCTCATATTCTATGAATAAGCTATATTGAAATCGTATTAATTCTCTTATTAATCTATCAAACCTTAAGTACATCTTTTATTTATTTATAATTAGATTTTAAAATATTTTAATAAATACATATGCATTTGATTCATTTCAATACCAGTTAAAGCTCTATTATAAAAGAATAAACCATAATAATTCATAGTTGAATCATTAGGACTTATATTACCATTTCCAATTGAAAATCGTCCAATATCACTTGCTTTAAAAGCACTTGTTATTCCAATAGTTCGCTGCTGCTGATTACCATTTAGATACAAATCTGCTTCTCCAACATTTCTTCTGTATGACCAAATAACTCTATTATTAATAATAATATTATTTCCAGCATAACCTCTATACATTCTCCCAGTTTGAGATGATGCATGATCGGTATATACATTACTATCACTGTAAGGTAGATGAACACCTAAACGAATACTTGTTTTATATGATCCTGGACTGCCTTGAACCCAATTAAATTGACTTTGATTCTTTCTGCTTTTAGTATTAGCTATAAAGAAAAATGTTGTAGTATTTCCATTGATTCCACCAATATCTGCAACTGATACGCTTTCTTCACTTAATTATTCTTGTATAAATTCAATGTATAGCATTTTATCTGCATTTATCTTTAACGTAGGGCTTTTTGTACTTATCGTTTTTAAAGTGACCTTGGTTAACGGATCAGTTATAGAATTTATTGCGGCTGATGGAGTAATATCAACAGTTCTTAATGATCGGATAAATGACGTAACTAAATTATTTAAAACAAGTATATTTGGTAAAACTTGATATATTGAAAAATCTGTTTTGGTAACATAATTACCAACTAAATTATCAACATATGTTTTATTAGTAGCATCATTTGAATTCACTGGATTTGACATATTTTGAATAATACTATTTGTTAAATTAATATTACTATTAATATCTACAGTACCATTTAATGATAATAAAACTCCTTTATTATCTAAAATTAATTTACTTGAATTATTCATAATATAACTTCCATTAGGGTCAGTGTTATAAAATGGAACAAATCCACAAGACAAAGTTTTATCAATGATACAGACATCTTTCTTTTGACTCACAATTAAATCATTTTTAAAATTTTTATCAACAGGAATTAACTCAAATAAATCAATTGATTTACCAAATTGGCCTTGTCCAGATACATTTAATTTTATGAATTTATATGGCCTTGTGAATTTAAATTCTGTTTCTTTAACACTAGTAATATTTTCTATTTTAGAAGCTATATAATCATAGCTAATATCATCATGTGACCCTTCTAATGTCCATCGCTTAATATATTGGAAAGTTTTAGCAGTACCAGTTCTCGGATATAATTTAATTTTATAAAATATCTTATGATTTGGAAACTCAATTTTAATCCAACCAGATCAATATTTCTCTGCTCATTATTATTAAATGCATAAGCAGGCAATGTCCAAGAAGCATGAATAGTTGGAGCTGCTATAGTATTTCCAACTCCATTTAAAGGAACTAATTCTTTTTCATAAAATAATTCTATATCATTATAAACTTTATTCAAAGAATTCAATGAACATAGACTATTATCATTTTCTAGTACCTTTGGATTGATTATTTCATATTCATTTCTTAGATTAATATTTCCATATAACTTTAAAGGACTTTTCATTGACAATTCTTGTCCAGCAATTGCAGTTAACCCTTGAATATTTTGTAAATTATAATTCTTACAATCTATATTGCTATTTAATTCAATAGGTTGATTAATAACATCACTAATACTTTCTAAATTAGTTATATTACTAATATTAGTTAAATCATAATTTTTCATGTCAAAAGAACCATCTATAGTTATTAAATCGCCAGATGTTGGTGGATTGTTTTTTTTAACGTTCATGAAATCATTTTGATTCATGTCTAATGACCCAGTCATTTTTCTTGTTCCATCTGTTATTAATAAATTTGAGGTTTGATTTAATAATTGTGCGTTAACTAAATTCGTTACTTGCGCAAGAGATAATCCTACTTCTTCATTTTCCCATAAAGAACTTATAAAAACTTTATTTGACATTGTTATCATAAATGTCTTAGATTATTTATTTAATATTATTTATTCTGTTTTTGGTTGGTTTAAAGAGAGATAATTCTTCTTCATAAAATGTACCAATAGTTTTCTCAGCATTTTTAATTTCAGCTATTTGATACGTAACTGGAGTTGTTTTTAAAACATCTGTTATTACAAAGACTTTATCTGCATAATTGGCTGTATAACCTATTTTACCTCTAAATTTACTAATTCTAACAAAATCTCCAGGAGAAAATTTAGGAATTGCTTTTGATTTATTTGTTGAAATTATCCCAAGCTTTCTGAGGATTTTTTTGTAGCCTCAATAGGTGTCATTTTAATAGAACTGTGATAACTTGTGTTATAATTTTGAATTAAATCTGGTAAAATATCAACCCATCGTTTTGTGTCGTTAGCAAAAAAATACTTATACATTCTATCTTTCAGTGTTCTATTAAATCTTTCTACGATTTGAGCCTTAGTTTCATCGAAAGTCTCAAACCATTTAACTTCATATTCTTTAAATAATGCTTATATTTTCTTATTAATAAATTCTGAATCATGATCAGTTTGAAGTAGTGTAGGTTTATTGTTTTTAAAAATAATTTTAAAAGCTTCAGTAATATAATCTTTAGTTTTTTGTTTAATTGGAACTGCATATGCATATTTTGATAGTAGATCAATTATTGTTAATATATAATTATAATTATCATTATATTTACTTAAAGAGCGCATATCAGCTAAATCTACTTGCCATTGATGATCTATTGAATGTACTACTACACGGCGAGTTGGAAACTTCTGAATAGCAGGCTTATGTTTTAAATACACAGGTTGTTCCAGTAAATAGTTTTTAACAGTTTTTAACAGTTTTTCTAGGTAACTCTGATCTACGTTTTAACTGATCTATTCCCACAAATCCAGTTTTTGGATTATAATAAAGATTATCTAAAATTTTACGTTGCTTATCTGTTAAATCTGTCATTTGTTATTATTTATATTATTGATGATTTTAGTTTGTTTTGGTGAAATTGAAAACCTAAGCTTCTTCTTTGCTGCTATTGTGCCATAAGATATTTTCTTAGCAACTTTCTCACCAAATATTTTCGGTTTTAATACTTTCAGTTTATCTAACATAATTTGATTACAGTTATGTTTTTCAGGTAAATTTTTAGCATCTCTTGTGCAGATATCATGATGTAAAGCGATGTCATCTAAACCATTTCCAGGCTCTTTTCCAGGCTTAGGATTATTAAATTTATCCAACTGTTAATCAAGAGGATTAGCTGGCCCAAGATGGTGATATCCAGGTAAAATCCAACCCTTTTTAGGGTGAGGTAATTTGTTATTTAAAAAGTTTACTATATCAAAACCTTTACCAAATATTTTAGATTTATTCATAAGATTTTGAATTAAATATTGTTTTCCAGTTAAAATAGGTAATTGTTGTGCGTTATTACTTATTATTATAAATTTTATAGATTATTTTAACTTACTATTAGTAATTAAGCTATAATCAAAATTTTTCCTAAATCTATATTTATCTTTTGTTTTTAAATCTATTAATAAAAAGTTATAACCTTCATTTGTAGCTGTTCTATATATTCTTTTAAACTCAACAATGGTTAAAATACTACTATTATCTTTTGCTATGTTAATTAATTCATTTCCTTTTAGATTTCTAGTAAGTTTAAAATAATCACTATTAATTCTTATTTGAGTTGGTATTTTAAAATAACTTTGACTCATAAACACGATAGAACACTTACTCTTTTGTCCTCTAATAAAAAGCTATGAAACTTTATCTAGATTCTTTTTGCAGATAAAATCATCAATGATAATTAAATTTTGAATAGATTCATCTACGTTTCGAGAGATACTTCTCCCATCGTCAGGCTGTTGATAGGAGAAGTATCTCTCGAAACGTAGCTCAGAAAAAGCTTACGACTCATGACATGATAAAGCTCTTACATCTATGGCTTCCTCTGAGTCCATGAAGTTCAGAATTTTCAACAGAAATCATTTCATTTATATCATTAGAATATTCAAATAAATGTTTATCTGGTTTTTCTACTTCTTTTCTCCCAAGAATCTATCAAATATTAATATAAACTTTCATCAATCTTTTTAGCGTATAAATATATTTTATGAAAGTTTTGTGATAACTCTATTATATTCATTAAAATATTCGTCTTACCAGTGTTTGATGCACCCACAATGCAAAACCTGAATGGGTGTCGTGGTAATAATTTATTAGGATTATAATAATTATCTTTCTTGTATTTTTTAGGTAATCCAAATTAATTATTATTGACATTAAATTATTTACTTAGTTTTTAATTAAAGTTTAATATTTTTGTAACTTTCTTTCTATGTTATCATTGTTTTTAAAATATAATAACTTTATTATTTCATTACAATTAAATCTTTCACAGATGACATCAATTATTAACCTGTATTTAATCTCGTTATACCAAGATGTTTTACTATAAAACTTATTTAAAAGACATAAAATATGACCTTTTTCTTGTATTAATTTAACTGTAACAATTGGTAATTCTAAACTATTTAATATATAATAAATAAAAATTAGTATTAGTAATAAAAATGTTTTCTTTGGTTATAATTAGTATTTTTATAAATATTATCTAAAGAATAATTACTTTTTAACTTTGATTTAATGTATTCAATTTCTTTTGAATCAGGTTTATTCTTTTCTTGGCAGGTTATTCTAATAAATATTTCTCCAAAATGATATCTTCTGCTATATCTTAACCTAAATGTATATTGACTCTTTTCTTTATATTGAATAGGTAAAAATGTTTCTTCATCAGTTATAATGTAATTGTGTTCTTTTTTCTTATTTTTTAATATTTTTGTAATATTTAATTAAATCTGACATTATATATATATAGTTATCAAATCTAATGTTTAATCGATAAAATGCCTGGAAAGATAGATTATAATTTAAAAGCAGAGTCACAATTAGTAAGAAAGGATCTAAATAAGCAAAATGCTATGGTTAATGCGATTAGTAAAGGTAACATTACTAAAGCTGAGTTTTTAAGTAATATTGAATTAATTAATAGAGATCCAATTTATGAAAGTTTAATATCAAAACAAAAAGGAAGAGAAACTATTAAAAAAATTAAAGATAGAGAAGAAAAACGGAAAGATAAAGAAGATAGAAATGAAGCTAATGAAAGAATAATTAATCAGTTACAAACTTTTGCTGATAAACCAGAATCAATAACAAATTATCAAATTCTTGAAGACATTCGAGAGTTACTTAAAATCCAACATAAACCTCAAGGTGCTATTGCTTTACCTGAAAAAGCAGAAGCTTCAGCTAAAAACATGTAATCGGTTATAAAAATTTAGATCAAGATTTAAACGATACATTAATTTCTGATTGTGATAAACCATCAGAATTAATAAACGACAGAGATAAAGATAAAATTAATGAATATAAAAAAGATTTAAATGAAAGAATTAAAAAAAGGAATTTGAAAAATACTAAAGAAGAAGTATTTACAGATGATTTAATAAAATTTAAATCCAGACTTCAAGATGGTTTAAGAGTTTTAGATTATTTACGTGAACAATCCGGTACAGGTATTATGACTAATTTAGCTGATTTATATGAAAGATTAAAGTTAATTATTGGTTCTATTGAAGCTGGAAATACTAATAAAGTTTTGAAAAATGATTTTAGTGATGTTTTATATTACTTATATAAGAATAAGAAAATTAATAAAGATAAATATAAGATTTTAATGAATCTAAAGAATTAATATATGAATTCGATAGTATTAAACACTGAATATAGCAAAACCGATCAAAATCATGTTTTAAGATTAAATTTAACTAGTGATATTAGATTAAAAAATTAAGTTATTGCTCTATCTATTATGATTGGAAAAATTTCAAAGAAGAATATGGTAATACTAGATTTCAATATACTTATTTACCTACTTGTGTATTTTCAAGTATTATTATCCCAGATGGCTCATATTCTATAAGAGATATAAATAATTATTTGCATCATATTATGACCTTAAATGGTCATGTAAAATCATATGGTACTTTTGGAATAAATTTATATGCAAATCCAGTTTATAATAGAGTTACTATAAGTGTTGACAGTGATTATAGATTCAGAATGTCAGATGGGTGCATGGAAACTTTAGGTTTTGATAGTAGCCAACAAACTATTTCTAACACTGAAGAAAATGGAAATTTAGTACCTCAAGTTGAAAATGTAGAAACAGTATTAATTCACTGTAATTTAGTTGATAACAAAATAACTCATAGCTCGGATATATTATATGCATTTACTCCAAATGATTCATTTGGTAATTTATTATCGATAAGTCCAAATTCTCCTCAAAATAGGTATTGTAGAAATGCTAGTTTTAATTGTATAGAAGTATATTTTACTGATCAAAATATAAATAGATTAGATGTTGAAGACCGCATTTTAGTTGAAATACAAATTATTGATAAATAATCTATATAAATTATAATAATGAGACAAACTGTTTATTATCCAACTCACGGTTATATTACAAAAGACATTAATTTTGAATACGTAGGAAATGGTATTTTAAGTGATGGTATAAATTTTATAAAAGATTTAGTTACATCTAAAGAAGTTAAAGATGTTCCTGAATAATGTAGGGAAACATGTAGCTACTAATCTTGGTAAGAAAGCTGGTGATAAACTAGTTGATAAAGTATTTGAAAAGAAAGAAGTTGTTAATCAAGTTGTTAAAGAAGTTGTTAATGATGTTATTAAAGATAATAATAAAAAGACTAATAAAGTAATAAACAACAGAGATTTACTTTTTGAGATCTACAGTGAAGGAACTTTTAGACCAAAATGTTTAAAAGGAATCTAAATTATTATAAATATAATGGATAGTTATGAGATACATTCACTTTTTAATGGTCAAGTAAAGCTTAAAAATTATGCGAAGAAAAATTAAGTACGAGTTTACGATTCTGGTTCTCGACCAGGATCCAACAGATTAAAATTTACATGTCATACTTTGGTAGATAAACTTATTGATTATTCAGAAGATTTTATTATTTTTTATGGTTATATTTCAAGCACGATTGTTCCTGCCTTTAACAACGCTAATCCTGATAATAACATAGTTTCAATTCAAAATGGTACAAATTCTTTATTTACTTCTGTTAAATTATCTTTTGATAATAATGAAGTAGAACATAATAGGCGACCTGATATCAGTACAACTTGGTTAAATCTATTAGAATATTCACCAGATTATTCTTCTTCAAACGCTGTTCAATGGACATTTGCACGTGATGATGTATTAACTGGTAATAGTGCATTAGCTAGAACAAGAGCGATTGTTGGTAATAGTACATTTGCCACTGATAAATATAATATTCGATATATTATACCATTAAAATACATTTCTCGATTTTGTCGTAGACTTTCCTTTCCAATAATCAATCAACTTGTAGAATTAGAATTACAATTCAATGAAAACAATAGATGCATTTATGGAGATGGTGATGATGATGGTGGGAAAGCATCGGAAATAAAAATGATAGAAGCTCAAGTACTTGTATCCGAAGTTGTTTTATCAACAAATGAAAATATTAAATTAATGAAAAATGTTTCTTCTATTAACTTTATTAAAGAAATTGAATGGGATAATACAGATTATATAATAGATAATAAAGCAGTTACAGCTGTTGTGCAATCTGAAAGTTTAGTTAGTTCAAATCTAGTTGGGGTTAAAAAAAATATTTTTCATGGTGCGTAATCATGTTGATGATAAAAAATACGTACAAACCGGTAGTAATGTTGCAATTAGAAATTTTAATGTAGAAATAGATTCTAAAGAGTTCTATAACATGAATGTAGCAACTGATCAAGAAGCTTATAGAATTCTATCAGAAAATTTTAATTCACAAGGCAATGATGAAATCAGCCTGATAGGAACCACATGTTTTCCCTATTTAAAAGTTGTTTCAAAAATTTTTTTTCAGTGGAAGAAGGCAGTCTGAAAAAGTCGGCTTTTCTGTATGTTGTTACGAATGTCTATAGATCAAGGAAATCAATTAGTTACTTATATGGACTGTTTAATTTTATGGTTCAATATTATTATCTTGTAATTAATATATATATATATATATATATGAGGAGCCGTGGCTTAATGGGCAGTGCAACTGCACAGTAACCAAGAGTTTCGGGTTCAATTCCCCGAGCTGTCGAGGAGAATTCGGAACTTTGCAAAGAAAAAAGCCATTGGTTGGCGTCAGGAAGGGCATCCGGCCAAGAAATTCCTCACTGCCATATCAAAGTCCCTCTAAAGGGCAGCGTCTGAGCCCCAATTGTTGGGGGAAAATGACGTTAAAACTAAAAAAAAATAAAAAAAATAATATATATATATATTTATGTATATAGCGAAACACGTGTCTGCAGATCGTATATAGTTTATATATATATATTTAAGTATATAAGCTCCTCACCTTTGGTGTTGTTGTCTCTCCTTCTGAGTGTGTGCATGTATAGAAAAGTCCCACACTGTTGTCTCAGTAGTACTTTATGAGAGTTTTTGTATGAATTGCGAATTATCAGAGTTTCTGATCAACACTGACAAGCTGTTGATTTGTGAAAAAGCCAAATACGTGTCTGCAGATCGAACTAAATAATAAACACACAGACACACACACATGTATATATATACATATATATACACACATATATACATATATATACATACATTTATGTATACAGACTCACCTTTATTGCATAGAATAAGGTGTTGTTTTTTCCCACTGATTTCGGAATTAAAGTCAATTTTTATCTTACCATCTGCCTGCAAAAGGTATATCAAAAATGCTTAAAATTCATCTCAGGGAAATTTCACTCTAATTCATCAATAGTTGGGACTTTTTTAAAAATCATCAGTAATTACCCCCTATCTTACTTGGCGTATACATGTATACTGTTAGCAGTTCATTTAAATCTCCGTGCAGGAGAATGTTTGGAGTTTCACACAAGAGCATTGTTTACGTCAGTAGATTTCACAGAAATAAATAGTTTTTTGAACCAGTTAAATCCCCTTGCATACCCTGCAATCGAACATAAAAATAAAAAGTTTTCTTTAAATTTTTATTTCTTGAGAGTGCTTATTTGCTGTTCTTTTCCACCAAGTACCAGGAAGGACAGGCTGCTTTTGTATAATGGCATACAACCCATTGTTTGTTGGTACTGTTTGAGAACCTTTGAGAGTTGGACGATAAAGTTACAGGTTTAGTGCACAGTGATCTTTTTGACGTTCTACCAAAGCTTGGTTTAATGCAACAGTTCTTGGCGTAGTATCTTATTGCATGGAAATGCTTGGAATCTAAATTGTTGATAATAATACAAGGTCTACATAGACCGTCCGTCGATTATCTTGAGACAATTTTGTAATGATCGGCTAGAATTATTCGTGATGTAATAGATGCTGTCAACACTTTAATATCCTATTGGGTCTTTCTTTGTTAAAGTATTTTCTGTTTTTCTCATTTTTAAATACGGAACAAGGCAAGCTTAAATGAATGGATCTCGATGACTTCTTATAACGTTAGGCAACATATCCATCATTTGTAGAGTCCCTTCTTTTTGCTAAGCAGTGAAATATTTGAAGAATCATTATTATCATTTGTGTCATTCACATTTCGAAAAGACATCAAATGGTAAAAGTCTGAAAGAAACTGAAAAATTAAGACATTTAGCCGAAAAATTTTCGATCTCAGAATTTTGTTGAACGAAAAGAAGGTTTTAAAGCCTGCCTTGCCCAACTGTCCTTATTATCAGAGACAATGCAAGAGAGATTTATAAATTTTGTCAAGATAAGCAATCAAATTTAGTGGACCAGCAATGCCCTGAAGAAGATCATGTAAGAGAAATAACTCATTGTTCCCTGTATAGAATTTCCATCTCCTCGCAAAGTTTCTGGACGTAGGTATTGGTTCCTGCCACTCAAGGAAGCACTTGACAAGGTACCCCTTCTTAGGATGCTTAAGCTCGTTCCCCACACTGCCTTTGTTGTCTTTAACAGATGTGAAAAAAGTTCCTTTAAGTAAAGTCTTCATCCTGAAAAAGAGCAAGAAACCACGGGGTGCATTATCTGGGAAATAAGGAAGGTGGCTGGGATCTGTAATCCGATTGTCGGACAAAAATTGCCATACTCAGAAAGCGATGTGTGCAGGCGCTTTGTTATGTTGGAGCAGTGATAAAATGTTTCTCCACTAAGCCTGCCAGCAGAGCAAAAGCCTGACACTAAAGCGATCGAGTACAAGTTGTCAGAAGTGCTGGTTGGCTGTTACACCTTCAGGGGCAAACTCACGATGCATCACTACCTACCTCTAGTTAAAGCATGTGTTAAGCGTGGCTTTAATTTTTTATTTGAAACGCCCCTCTTTTTGGGTCTTGGTGAAGCTGGAATCTTCCACTGCATGCTCTGTCTTTTGGTTTCCGGGTTGTACTAAAAAGCTTAAGTTCCATCTCCTGTGATATTCAGTCCAGGAACTCTAAAGTGATCAAAAAAGAGTTTATCAACAACTGAACGGTGTTAACAGGAGTAATGAAAAGCCTGACGCGGAAGAAAGTTTTGGTGTGACATATGGGGCAAGAATGTTAGACATAATGAAGATGCTGAATGGTTGGAAAAACTAGAGAATGAAGCAGAGTTGAATGAAAAACAGGATGTGTAAACAATAACAGTAGAAATGGTAACTATGAACACAAAAAAGATCCCAAATTGGAAAAGTCCAGGACCTGACGGAGTCCAAGGCTATTGGCTGAAACAGTTGAAACAGCTTCATGATAGAATGGCAACTCAGATGAATGACCTTATTGCTGGCGGAGGTGAAATCCCAAAGTGGAAGACAACAGGAAATACGGTACTATGTCAAAAGGACCCGAAAAATGGAACTGCCGTAGATAACTACAGGCCTATATCTTGTCTCCCACTGATGTGCAAACTTATAACAGGTATAATATCAAACAACATGTATGAGTTCCTTGAGTGTGAAGGGAAACTCCCGCCTGAACAAAGAGGATGCCGCAAGAAAAGAAGGGGAACAAAAAATCAGTTAATCATTGATAAACCTGATCTTCCTCAACAATATCTACAAATAATTAAAAGCGCCTTCTAGTAACACGACAAAAATGTAGATATCGTCTTCTAGCACATCATTCACATACCCAGTAATTCCAAATTAACTTTTTCCCCATGCTGGCGACATCTTCAATTGTGTGGCGAAGTTTAACAGCAGTGTGGTAAACAAAAGCCTGAAAAAGAAACACTGGATGAAAGAAATAAAAAATATTTCACAAGACTGTGAAGGTAGGCCACTTTGAGCAGTCAAGAACTACGACGAGATATACCCGAATGGCTATCATAAGTTAAAAATAAATTACACACCCTACCCTAATAAAATTCAGAATGTTCAAAAGTAAGCAAGAGGATTTTAGAACAACGGAAATTTGATTGATCAGTGGGAAAATATACCAAACACAAGTAGTGCGTGTTATTCTATTTTCGATTAATGATAGCCATTCGGATTAATCTCGTCGTTGTTTTTGACTGTTCAAAGTGGTATACCTTTACTGGAATATTTGCTAAATGTTGAGCATAACAGTGACAGTGATAAACCAACTGACATTGAGAGACAAGCGAGGCTGTCATAGTCTCGTTTCATTACAGTCACACCTCGTATATATAAATATATATATATATATATATATATATATATACCTTAAGAAAAACAAATGTTTTGCAAGTGTTCTAATTTTTTATGCAGCCTTTAGCTGTGCAGCTTGTTAATACGTATGGTAAAACAGACGTGGCTAGGAAATAGAAATTTGACTGATATAATTATAAGCGACTTAATAAATCCTGATTAAACAATGGAAGTAAGTGGAGGATAGTTTATTACAAAACTTAAACTTAAATTTATTAGTACCTGTGTCACTTCTATATTTCAAATCAAAACATGAACAAAAGAAGAAACGACCATTAAAAAATTGTGCCTAAAGAGCAACTAGGGTCTTAAAATAAACGACTAAAAGGATAGATTGGTACTTTTAATATAAAAAAAATTTCATTCTTTTTTACTAAAATGCGTACAACGGTTGGAGTACTCCTAAATAAAAGCACGAAAATAAAACATTGGGATGTGACGACATTGGAGACAAATATATAGGCTTAAATTTGTCAGTAGATTATAACAGTAACATCATGTTTTAAAGGCGTCTTACTCGGGTGCTCATATCACAAGCCAAAGGGAGCAAATGATCAGTTCATGTTACATCTTGCTGACATATGAATTTACTTGTATACATTATTTGTGCTTATTTCCTTTGCAAAAATGCTACTAAATTTTTGCAAAGGAAACCTACCCTGAGGCCATAATATTTTCTTACTTACAGCAGACTCAGAGAATATGGACAGTTGTTTTTTTCATTTTCTTGTTTCTAACTGTGTAGCTACCTCCAATAGGAGAATATCAACCTCATGAAAATAATTAAACTAAAAATGGAGAGTTTTTTTATTTACTGCATTATTCACACACAAATGCTATCAAGTGGCATAGACGTTAAAGAGATTGTTATACCAAACTTGTCTAATAGGTGCAAAACATCGATACTAAACCATAACAACGAAGTCCCTTCAATTTGTTTACTTGACGAAAGTTTGTTCATGCTTTATTTAATTAGGTACTATCATGACCACATAAGCATATTTGTTTTGTTTACCATGATAACATTTAAAACATATTAGGGACATTTGATTGGACCTATAAGGTCATGTGACACATTTTGGTACCACATAAACAATTTGTCATAAGAAAGGAAGGTTATGTACCTTCTGGCTTTGTTCGAAGAAGAAATGACGTTTTGGTGGTGCTAATAAAGTTCTGAGTTGTTGTTGTACAACAGTAGAAAAAGGTTAACAACGACAACAACAACAACAACAACAACAACTAATACTACTTCTACTACTACTACTACTTATAATAATAATAATGATAATAATTTAATTCTATTCTTAAATAAATCAACTGAATGTAACTCTTGTTCTACTTGTTCACGAAACCTTCTCAAATGAAACATATAGCTTCGCAAGGAATGTTTTGATAAAAAGATATCACAAATTTTATGTAAGTTGACCATAACTCGTCTTTAACAAATGTTTCAACAAAACCAGCCCGAAGAACATCTCTTAACATTGTTTCTCTGATGTTCAATCTTTGTTTGCAGCTGATTCCTACTCTTA
This sequence comes from Morbakka virulenta, assembly GCA_003991215.1. NCBI lineage: Eukaryota > Metazoa > Cnidaria > Cubozoa > Carybdeida > Carukiidae > Morbakka > Morbakka virulenta. The sequence continues at coordinate 3,662,572 of RDPX01000004.1, forward strand.
ACTCCAAACCTTGCTAGTTTCTTATGAACGTTATCTTCTGCTTAACATTTCAGTCTATTCAATAGAATATTCACCCTGCATTTTGCTGGGTGGCTTATAAAACTGAAGTTACGATTATTTTGACAGTATTACTTGCTCTAAATTCATTAAAGTGCTGTTTTTATTTGTTTTGACGTGGAATTTCAGACAATGCCTGCCCCACAGAACACTAGTGGACATTCAGGAGGAATAACTGATGGAGGTGGTTGAATAAGAGTACAGCTACCTCTTGAGACGCTTTTATAACAAACACTTCACTTGAAATCTGATTTAAACTGTTCAATCCTGTTTCAGTACATCTACCAGGTTAAACCTTTGTGTTACATCCACTTATCTCTGTTTTTGCAACTGTTTTAAGGTTGGGCTTTCAGACCTCACTGGAGCCGATCTGGGATCTTAAGTTGACCTGTTCCCTGACTCAACTTCTCTGTATAAAATGGACTTTGTGATATAGTTGTTGTGATGTTTGCTTTTGTATACCTGTTTACATCTCGGCCGCCCTTATTGTTTTAGTTGTAATTAACATGCTTTGAAAGAGGACTTTTCATGCTGTTTTATTTAGTCTCTTAATTTGTTATTGAGAATATTACTTGCAAGAAAGAGGTTTTAGATTTTAGCTTCTAAATAAAATTCAAATGGCTGCAACTAGCTATAATGTTTTCCTAGAATACCCTTCTGTATCTTACCCATCAACAAAACATAATACTGGGGACGAGCAAGCAAATTTGCCACAGTTAGACTGAAGTTTTTAGTTTACTTTTACACTTCTGTTATACACCTGAAGCTCACCTTGTGTATTAACTATTCATGCCAAATATTTTTTCAAACATTTGGGACATGGTTCTTTGCTCAATTCTGTGCTGGATTTAAACAGTGGTTTTTTTATTCTTTGGGAGCATACTGTGATATTTTTCTAAGTTGTAGTTTAGGTCTTCACTAGCCTGTGAACCCAGCTTTTTCCTCATCACAACATCAAAATCAATAACGTTTAAATATGAAAACTTCACAATGTTTTAACTCAACCTGCACCACAATTGTAACTTCAACCAACTCATTCCTACAGCTCCACCTTTTTGATCCAATAGGTAAATCCATAACACTCACACAAAGATTTTTCTCACCTTTCTCACCTTTCTCCGCCGTCTCCTGTTCGGGTAGCGGGTGCAGGCCAACGCTTCACACACTTGCAGGTCCTTTTTGATGGTATCCTCTCACCTATGTTTGGGTCTACCTCGCTTTCGTTTGCCACTCATCTGCATCTCATAAGATCTTCTCAAGTCAGAGTCCTCTTTTCTACGGCTAACATGTCCGAACCATGTCAGACGTTTCTTCCTCATTACCTCCGTGATCGATGGTATTCCCGCTTCTTTCCTGATGTTCTCATTCCTTCTGTGCTCTTCAAGACTGTACCTTACCGAATGATAAGGTACTGTCTTAAGATCGGTAGACAGTACCTTATAATTCTCATCTCACAGGCGCTGATCTTATTCGCCAAATTCTCCGTTATTGGCCAGCTCTCACATCCATACATCAACGCAGGGCGAATGACTGTTGTGTAAATCCGTACCTTGAGTTTCTTCGGGATCTTCTTGTCACACAGGACACCAGATAACTCCCTCCACTTCCTCCAAGCCTTGCTGATGCGCAGCTTTACCTCAGCGCGACAACCTCCGTCCTGGTGCAAGGTAGTGCCAAGGTACTTAAAGGACGTGCACTGAGGCAGATCCTCATCTGGGTTGACCCATGCTGTCTCATCTTGATCNGTCCTCTTCCCTACGGCTCACATGTCCGAACCACGCCAGACGTTTCTTCCTCATTAACTCAGTGATCGATGGTATTCCCGCTTCTTTCCTGATGTCCTCATTCCTTCTGTGCTCTTCAAGACTGATCTGTAGACAATACCTTATCATTCTCATCTCACAGGCGCTGATCTTATTCGCCAAATTCTCCGTTATTGGCCAGCTCTCACATCCATACATCAACGCAGGGCGAATGACTGTTGTGTAAATCCGTACCTTGAGTTTCTTCGGGATCTTCTTGTCACACAGGACACCAGATAACTCCCTCCACTTCCTCCAAGCCTTGCTGATGCGCAGCTTTACCTCAGCGCGACAACCTCCGTCCTGGTGCAAGGTAGTGCCAAGGTACTTAAAGGACGTGCACTGAGGCAGATCCTCATCTGGGTTGACCCATGCTGTCTCATCTTGATCCCCTTCTGTGTCGTCGGTAGGGGTAGGTGTTCTGTCTTCGCTCTGCTGATCTTTAAGCCAACATCTTCCAGCTTGCTCCTCCAGAATTCCAGCTTCTCCTCCAAATCTCTCTCACTCTCACTGCTTATTACTAAGTCATCAGCAAAGAGGATCGTCCATGGTGCGTATTCATCACTGTCTCCGCTGATAACATCCATTGATGATGATGAGCAAAAGTGGACTCAGAGCCGATCCTTGGTGTAGCCCAACATCTATCCCGATATCTCTCGTTTCTCCTGCGCTTGTCACCCGAGTAGTACAGTCCTGGTACATGTCTTTGATTACCTCGATGTATCCTTAGGGAAGATGTCGCTTTCGCAGGCAGTACCAAATAAAGTCCCTCGGAATGGTGTCGTACGCCTTCATCAAGTCAACAAAGACCATGTGCAGTTCCTTTCCAGACTCGCGATATTTCTCTTGGAGCATCCTCAGGGAAAACATAGGTTCTGATGTTGATTTTCCCTTCTGGAAACCATACTGATTCTCTCTGATTTTTACCAACTCTCTCAGTCGCGCCTCCATCACTCTCTCAAATAGCTTGGGAGCATGGCAAAGTAACTTTATTCCCCTGTAGTTGTTGCAGCTCAGAGGATCACCTTTCTGTTAGTACAGTGGTGTGATCTTGCTGGCCCTCCACTCCTGAGGCATTCCGTTCTCGATCGCTTCCTGCATGCATGCGGTCATCCACTTAACTCCCGTTTCCCCTAAGGCTGTTATCATTTCAATCAGGATTTCATCAGGACCTCTTGCCTTGTTCGGTTTCATCTTCCTCAGCTGTTCTGCAACCTCCTCTTCAGTGATCTTTTCAGTCGGTCCCTGCACAGCGCCAGCTTGTGGTAACTCCTTCCTGTTATTTTTTGTATTCAGTAGGTTTTTGAAGTAGCTTTTCCATCTTTCCTTCACCTAAATATCATCACTTGCGATGTTTCCTTCGTTTTTGATAAAAGTCACTCTGTCTATGTCTTTGGCCCTTCTTTTTCTATTGTTTGCCAGTTTATAGATCTTGCTAGGTCCTTCTGACTCTAGATTTTAATACAGGCCCTCGTACCCTGCTTCCCGTGCAATAGCACATTTCTGTTTACATATCTTGTTTAATGCTCTGTATGTTTCGCGATCATCATCTGTTCCAGTTCTCTTCCAGACCTTAAACGCCTCCCTCTTCTTCTTCACCACTTTCTGCACCTCTTCATTCCACCACCACGGCTCCTTTTCCAGGTATTTCCCCTTCTTGCTCTCACCCAGTGTCTCTTTTGCAGCTTCCATCACTTTAGGGTATGTTTCCACCCATCTCAAGCCTCCTGCTTCAGCCACCTGCTGCTCCAGCATCCCCGCCACTCTCTCCTTTAGGCCATCTCCCTCCTCTCTCTTGAGCTTCCACCAGTTTATTGTACCCACCTCTGAAAATGTCTCAAAATTTATTATTTTTTTTGCATTTGAAACCTACTAGCTGTAAAAGTAAGGCACGCTATATTTTGCATTTTTATACCACTCGCTACTATATAGTACTAGATGGGGTCTTTTTCACCCCATCTAATACTATATAGTAGCGAGTGGCATAAAAATGCATAATATAGCGTGCCTTACTTCTACAACTAGTAGATTTCAAATGCCAAAAAAATTTTTGAGACATTTTCAGAGGCGGGTACAATGTTCAATGAACGAGTTGCCAAGTTTGATGGAGCTTTTGAAATTCAGAAAATTGTCCCCTTTCAAACCCACAAAGCTTAGTCAGAGCAACAAAACCCAGAAAAAAGTATAGGATTTGTTGGACATCTTTGTCATTTCACACTAAATTGTGAATATGGAAATGAACAGGAAAACATTATCAGAGACTTAGTCATGGCTAAAACTACTTTAAATAAACTCAGAAAGCTCCTATTGACTGAAGAAGACTTGACATTAGGCAAAGTTTTAGACATTGGCAGAATAATCTACTGAACATGCCAATAAAGAAATTGAAGCCTCTGGTAACTTGTGCTTCTGGCTCCTCTAACAATAAAAGACTAAACAAACTTTATCATAGGAATCTGAACCACAATACTCGAGATAATTCCAATAATTCCTCTGATAAAAAAGGAAATCGAAACCGACGGAAAATGTGCAGTAGATTTCGTTCCGTGGCCATACAAAAAGTGAGTGTAAAAGATCAACATCACTCGTAAGAAAGGTAAATTGACAGATCATTTACAAAAATTTGTCGTACAAAAAATGTGATGGTAAAGATAGGTGAAATTAGGGGGGAAAAGACCCTTGGGCAGACAATAACACCGAGTTTGAGAGATTAACCAAAAAGACCAAGGTTCTAATTCACTGTAACATAGTAAAAATAATGATGGATATTTGTTAAAAATTGATGATATGCCTGATAAGCACATACTTATGATACCTTTAGTTCAGTTCAAACGATCAAATGGATATTCAGTCATTATAAATGGGTTAATACTTCCCGTGTCTAGATATTTTAACGACAGGCATCAACATCATTGATTCCTCGAAATAATACACAATGTTAAATTGACCAGAATTAGACCCTACTAAGACAGGTATCCTTCAAAACAATCCTTCAAATTCACTTATCGTCAAAGGATTTATTCCAAAAATAACTCCAAATGACAAAACTGTTTTTGCATAATTTTATTTTGAAGGAAAAAGAATCAGGTTGTCATGCTAAACAAAGAACTTTACAATCTTTAGACTAGCTTATTGTTAAACTATCAACAAAATCTTCTCCATTCAGCGTCAACTGGACATTCTTAAGTAAGCAAAAGCTGTAATTAACAAACACAGTGCAGTATTTGAAGAGAAAACTAAACTTTAAAACTTTGAACTTTAGCTTCACAATAATAAGGATGTAACACCGGTGTAACAGACAGTTGGACAAATTCCGTACCACACCATAAAGAAAGTAGATACTGAGCTAAAACGCCTACAGTATTTAGACGTCATCGAACCTGTGTCAGAACCAATATTCACCGTCCAAACACTGCTAACATACGAGAAAAACATCCAATACCTGAACACTGAAGATCCTTCCAGAACTTCAAGATGCTATGTTCTTCACAAAAATAGACTTTAAAGAAGGCTATCACCAAATACAACTCCATTACAACACCCGAAACATCACCCCATTTGTAACTAACAAAGATCTTTTCCGTTCCAAATGCCTTATCTATGGTTTCAGCAGACTTTTGAACATTTTCAAAGAGAAATCGAGTTATTTATCGGCGATTAACAAGGAGTTAAAAACATTTCGAATGACACTTTCATCTATTGAAAAACACAACAGAACATACTGAAAGACTAGTCCAAGTTTCCATAAAGTTATTCGAAGCAAGTCTTCATGCAAAGTCAGCCAATGCGAGTTTAACATTGAGCGAATAGTCCTTTCAAGCTGTACATTAACACTGATAGAATCTCTCCAGACCCATCAAAAGCTATAGCTGTCAATAATGCAAGATCACTCAAATCTGCCAAAGATGTTCGAACGTTCTTTGAACTGGTGAACTAATGTAATTAGTTCATTCCAGGATACAGTTTCATAATTTCTCCTCTTAGACAGCTCACAATAGAGGACACAACACTTGTCTAGGGCAATGAGCAAGAGGCCAAACTTAAAGATGCGTTAAGCTCAACTGAAACAATGGTCTTTTACAATCCTTTTGTAGAAACAAAAATAATTGTTGATTGTAATTCTCATATCTTGGGTCTTATCTTGGTGCAAGGACAAGCACATGGTAGTAAGCAAACAAGTGACTATCTTCTTACGGTTTTGGACTACAGCACAGGATACCCTGTAGTTATACAGTTAAAAACTCTATGAAAGGACTTCATTAGGCATTTACTTTATTTGGTTTTCCCAAAAAGATAATATCGGACAATGGACCACAGTTTACTACATATGATTTTAACTCATACCTACAGCAACACAAAATTGAACAAAGACACAGTTCACCATACTGGCCCAAAGCAAATTACAAAGTAGAGCGCTTTCATTGCGCCTAAAAAGGCACAGCAAAACTTCATATAATAAGTGTTAAAGACTGACCGAATGTGTTTTGGTCCCTCTTACTTGGATATCGTTATGAACACTCTATGTTGTATCCTCTTTTTCAACATAACAACATCTATCTTGGCTACCACAATATCAAGTTGTTTTAATTATCTGTGTTACTTTGAATCGCAACCCTTGGACCAATAATGTTATAACAAATATCGACAGTTAGCCTCTATACGGAATTTGTTACTGATAACATTACTTGCTAGAAAGAGGTTTCAGGTTTTTGCTTCTGAGAAACATTCAAAGGCTGATACTATCGGTAATGTTTCTACAATATCTGTCTCTACCTTACCTATCAAGGGATACATAATAGTTGTCTTTTGTGCAAATAAAATTATTTTTGTAGTCCATAGTTCTCATAAATGCTATGCAGAATCTAAGATACTTCACACTTGGGGTTTTAATTACTGTGCGATACCCCCATTAACTTCCCTTAGGCTGTGAGAACCCAACAGGGAAACTACACTATATTCTAGTTAAAATAACGTACTGTTACTGGTCCTTGTGGTATATTACAATTTTATTTTTGTCACCCAATAAAGTTGCCCTGTTGACATATTTATTTCCTAGTTTTAGGAACATGGCTTTTGTTAAAGAGATTTGAAGGGAGAGAAGCTAACTTTATTTCATCTGGAAAATTTTAGGGAAAGATCAATCGTACATTTTAAGTAATTGTCTACAGAAAAAAACCCTTTAGTAAGTAAGTGGATAAGCCTATGTACATCTTCTTTATAAAAACTAATATTTATTTGATCTTCGAAGCCGATAAATTTTCCTGCCAACCTGACAACATTATTTAAAACTTCAAGCAGAATAATCTACATTTTTAGTTTGGAGTTGACGTTAACATTAAAACTATCCTTGACCATGACACCAGTCAATTACCCTTAAAAAGATACAACAAGCCTACCGAGACAAGACTGATTGTGAACTATCACGCTTTGACTCCCAATCCCTACAAGCGTTCCACCGTATCTGGTTTTGCTTATCTCTCCAACAAGTATGTAATTGTTGGCATGACTTTCAAGAGAGCGGAGAGAAAGATGAGCGCATAGTGGAACGCAATCAGTACCCTTTAAACTGCTATGAACCAATCAACAGAAATACTCTTGATTTAATCAAGGAAATAAATACCCGAAGAATAAATCATCCGCTGTGTCTAACGCAACGTCAGATAAAATCGCCCTGTTTATTTACTAAACTCTCAAAAAACTGAAAACAACATTATCAGCTCTGAAAGCATCAATGGAGAAAATTCTCAAATTGGGATTGTTTTTAAGCTCACATGTCCACGCTCTGCTTCTTGTTTGTTGGAGAACCCTGTCGCAATACGCAGGCTCGCTTTAAAAAACAAATAAATAGGCCATGAGATCCCATCCCTCAGAATGTACCTCCCTAATTCAGAAACAAAATTGCTTGCATTCTATAATTTTCCTCTAAAGTAGAGAGTTTTCTATTTACATTAGAAACACTACACATCCAGCAGCTCAAACTTATGATCAACACTTCTTCTTCTTCTTCTTGTTTCATCCAATGCCAAAAGGCGCTGGTGAAACATAAATAAATTCCGAAGCCCAGAGCTCTCCATCAGCCATTGCAGTTATCAGTTCAGATCCTGTTAAACCGGTTTCGTCTTTCATAATTGACTTCAGTGTGACATAAGGGCCGCCAACTCTTCTTTTTGCATCTGGAGACCAAAGTAGAAGTTTTCCTGCTGGTTCATAATGGCGACTAATATGTCCTGCAAATGAAAGTCGTCTCCGCCTCACAATCTCTGATACACGAAGTAAGGAACCATACAACACGTTGTTTGTGGGATGATTTTTCCAGGAAATGTTGTACGCGAGTCGAAGCATTCGAGTGTATGCACCATCGAGACGTTTTTGACACCCCACATTAAGCGTCCATGATTCTGAGCCGTACAAGAGAATCGTCTCTATGCATGCCTTGAAGACTTTGGTCTCAGTTTCATTTTTTGTATTGGAGATTTTCACAGTTTCTCTAAAGAATGAAGTACACTCCAAGCCAACGCAATCCTTACATTCATGTCATATTTGGCTTCACAGTAGCTTCCAAAGTATTTAATGTCATCAACGCATTCAATTTCAGAGCCCCCTGATGAAAGCAACCTTGTGTCATTTGATAGATTCAGATGTATTTTGTTTTTGGTGCATTGAGATATAACCTGACATCAAGACAAGCTTTTTCAACGCGTTTGAGGAGATCTTGAGCAGATTCTACACAGTCTTCAAGTAGTGCAATAGTGTCCGCATAGTCCAAGGTAGCTAGTACCTTAGCAGGGTGTCTACTGCTGCAACGATGTTTGAGTGTAATCAGTCGCGATTGATGGAATCAAAAGCTTTCCGAAAATCAATAAAACTTATGACAGCCTCCTTTTTGTAGTTTTTTAGTTCCTCGACAATCCGCCAAAAAGCTGGAATATGGGAGGTGGTTGAACCGATTTTGATCAACACCATTGATGAAAATTAAAGTAGAGAACTTAAGATCAAGCAGCAGTCAAGACTTTCTTACCTCTAATCACGTTCATAGTAGCAATCGTAGTTGAAGTTAGTTAGTCATTGTACATATACCTTACTTTGATGTCTAAAACTCACAAGATGCTTTCAATTATTGCAGATTGTTTGAAGATGTCTGTAAAGACGAAAAGTTTTACAAAACGATTGTGTTGACTCAATTCCCTTAGATTGAATTTTAATATTGTATCAGATTCCCCTCTCTTTCATAATGGACAGGGGAGGGGGAGGATGACAGGTCGTACATAAATTCTATTATCCAATCAGCTTCTTGTAAGGAAAACAAATCCCCATAAGAGATTAGAAAATAAATCTGGGAAACAGAAGAGAAAAGTTATTACAAAGTTGTATAGACGGACAGAAGCCACGAGATGCTCAAATAACCGAAGTTCTTTTTTGGCAGTCTGTAGTTAGCAGTTTGTAATTAGCCATACAAAAAGGAAGAAAGAAAAACAAAAAACATTTTCGCACATTTTCTCCTATACGTTATACTCAAAAAGAAATACAAACAAAACAGGGTTCCTCTTAAAAGGGCTCCTACCAAGACTTGATCTTCGAAGCACTATGGTCTCATCAGGGAATCTCATACTCCAACCAAAATAGGACCTCACACTTACATTTTAATATTCTCAAGCCATCATCGGATGTCCCCTGCAATTAGAAAAATTATAAAATGCATCTGAAGAAATCTGAACATAAGCTTAATGAATACCAACCCCTCCTGTTCTTAGATCAATCTCTTATTGTTTATCAGGAGTGTTACGAAACAAAACGATTTTTTTGAAAAAAATTCTGTATCCAGTCCTGATTTTTACCACTTGTGCATAATTAAGTTTAATTTCAAACCCCAACAAACAATATTAGGGAAGAGAAGTTTTCTTTGAGAGATCAAATCAATCTCATTAGAAGCACCTGTTCAGTTTAATCGGGGGATTATCTTAACTGACGAAATTGACAGCAAATATTTTATTAAAGCTTATTTAATTAACGGGTCCAGTTCATAAAAAATATGAAGTACTTTCATCATACACGGTCTTTAAATAGAATATGCAAAATATTACAACGATATACAAAATATAAAAGCATCACATTAAGTTAAAGTTATGTCAACTTAATGAAAAGATATATATATATATATATATATATATATATACAATGGACAAAAAAGTACTGATAGAATCTATTTTGTATCCAGCCGTGATTAGAAAGTGGAACCAGTGACAATAATCCAAAATGTTATTAATGCAATAGTTTACTAGAGGTATACAAATTAATATACATATATATATATATATATATGATATTTTTGTAATTTTTTAAAGAGAAAGGGGGTGGGGAAAAATTTGATAGCGGCAACTTTAGTTACTTACGTTTCAAGGCATGTACAATTGGGAATGGTAAAATTTGGTAAAGAAACTACAAAAATCCTGTTTCTATCTATTTCAAACCCTTTTTGAATTTAAATACATTTGAAATTTTGTAAGCAGTCACAGCCTTTTAGTATACCTTTTGCTGTGCTTTAAGAGCTGATAGCATATTTATCTAGATGAAGTATCTATTCAATGCAACTGGTGATCAATAGATCAAAGACTAAATGGTGCTTTTTGAAATTTACTGGTAGTCATTTTTAGTGTGAAATAGGCAACATGTTGACCTTTGTTGGTGAATACATACTATTAAGTACATTCACAACAGTATAATTAAAATATTTATGGGTGGGGTTTTTTTTCTGTGTTTTTTAAATATATATATTGGGAAACTATAAAAGAAATTGGAACAAATTGTGACAGGCCAATAAAACAACAGCAACAACAAAACCATTAAAATCTAAAGGGAATTAAAAATTTTTGTTTAAAACGTCCTTTGTTGCTGTTTTGGACAGCAAGCCTCTCTGCCCTCTGTCCAATTATTCTTTTAAAGAAAAAATTGCTACAAAATGAGAAATTAAAAGCTTCAAAATTAGCTCTTCAACTGTAAAAAGAATGAAAAAGGGGCTTTATCAGATATATGAAAGTAATTTGCTTTAAGTATCTCAAAAACCACCAGACAAATTGCTACTAAACCTTTGACTTTTTCTGACCTTTACCTGGAGAAAAGTAAACAAATTCAAACAACAAAACCTAGTCTGACCATGCACTCTCTTTTAGGTTTTTATCTGTACGTGGACAAATATGCTGCTTGTGAAAATAGGTATTTTGTACAGTTTTCTGCTCAATGGATATTGTGAAAATGGTTTAAAACCTAGTAATTCTACGATAGCAATGTATTAAAGTTTAAACTACCCTTAAATACCTATAATTAGGAAAATTAGGAAGAAATTTGCTATATTTTGATCTCAAACCATATCAAATAACTGATGTTGTCCATCGCAGAGGAAGAGCTTTTAAATGATCAAACAGGTTGACCAAACGTAAGATCCTAAAAATTCCATTTGAGGATACCCATTGCCACGTCAAGAGGCTAGCTGTATACATTCAAGACCAATTTCTAGCGGCTAGCAATAGGTATAATTTGATCTAGCCCTGCTTCTGTACGTTAGAATGAAGTGCACGAATACTTACTAAACAGACAAGAAAAGAAATTGAATAATTCAAAAAGCTGTAAAAATTAAACAACATTCATATAATCTTTTTCATAGTCTTGTAACCATTAGCTCAGACTTTCAAATGAAAAAAAGGAATGGCTTTTTAACACATTAACGCTTTTAACTCGTTTGAGCGAGTCTCCTTTGCAAATTTTTGCTCTTGGTTGATTCATTTGCTTTGAACATACTTTTTTATTTCTTGCTTTGCGCCAACTGATGCCACTCTTGTCTGTTGTCGATTTTGCACTGGGACGTTACATTCATAATCGTACTGTTTATTGACGCATGACTTGGGTGGGCATAGAAGTATTCAACATTGTATAATATTCATTTCCGTTAGTGTAGACACTAATGTGCATCTATTGTATTCACTTTTGTCTTCAGGGAACTTGTGTAATTGCTAAAGTAACTTAAGGGTGGAAAACAGCACTGAGGCCAATTGACAAGAAAAGGGACTTGTGACGAATTATTAAATTTTTGTAACTTAGCAATCAGAATACTTGCAAAATACTGTGTACTGCCTGTGTTCTGGTATATATAAGTTATCCCATTATGTTAGATACTGATTTTCAGAGACTCTTCGTTGGGAATCGAAGGGATGACCTTACCTTGGAAAAGATTAAAAGGAAAGAACCAAATGCAGGATTGATGTCATGTTATCTGACCCTATTTTCTGCCCCAGGTTTCCAGCCTTTCACACTGTAACAGGCAAAAAGATATGAAAATTGCTCTATGCTGTGAGTAATAGTCTTTTACTTTTACCTCGTCTCTTCTACCCTCTGTGGTTCCCTCAAGAATTGCACAGGAAAGAGGAAGAAGGCGGATGATTCTGGCTAAATTTTTATCGAAGAAGACGCACGATGAAACTGAATAGCCCTTTCTTAATTTTTTAACGGTAAACAACCAACCAGAAGGTAATTTTCAACTGCTTTCATTTATCGAGTAAAGAACTCCAAAGGCCTTCACAACTCAATATTGTTCATCAGTAGCTCTTCTTTGCAAGCTATCTCGTATTTCCACAGCACCACTAGAGTTATGTGCGATTATTATTCAAGTTTTTTCAATCATTTTCTCTGTAGTCAATTTTCAACAAAGTAAAAAAAACCCAGAAAAAAAGACTCAAGTCAATGCAAATGTTATCAATACAGTAGTCAGACCATTTTCAGTAAAGACCATCCGTCACGGCTGCATTACCGTCAACTGAACTCAGCAGGCTGAAACATTGTGTTTGGTTGACCTTTCAGACCTCTCCTTGAACACAGGACTGATTATGGACCACAGAAGGTGGTAATAATTAAGAACAGGTGCGGATAAAGGAAGATTGTTGTACACTGTAGTTTTTACTACACAGACCATAGTCGCCAACGTTCTGGAAGAACATGGCACCTAAAGGAGATATACTACATAAGATTTGATACATATAACATGGCAGATGTTTTTTAAAAATTACACCATCATTTTTTGGTTCTTGACAGAAGAATGGACAGTCACTGGGTGAAATTGTTCTTGTTTGACATTTTTACAGGTTGCGTGAAAGCACTGGTTGATGAAGAATATTAATTCTCACTTTCAAGATTGGAAATGAGGCTTGTAGATTAGAAGATTGTTCGTTCTGAACAATAGGAATGACAGCGGAAATAAAATTTTCACACCAGAATCAACTGAATTTTAATTAAGGATCAAAATTTGTAACAAAGACAAGACAAAGAAAACAAAATAATTGGCCTGTTAATTGCGACAAACAGATTTCCTCTTACGGTTTGTCATGTGATCTTTTGAGCTCAATGCAAATGTTTGGGTACAAAAACACAGTCACGGTGCTTATAAACAACGGCGTTTTTCCCACTTTCCTACTTTCGAATCTTGAAAAACGTAAACATGGGCAAAAGAAGCTGCATATTTCTTTTTTGTATGGGGTTATGCAGAATTATCTTTGCAACATACACGGATAATGTTGAGTATCTAATGTATTCTAAAACTGGGACTGATGATGTGAGTTCAAACGAAATCAAAAGGAGAAAGGACGAATTTGAAAATTCATCGGAGAAGAGATTTCAAGTCTTGAGTAGAAACTTGGAAAATCTAATTAACACTGGAGTTCCTGGACTTGATAGCTTCTTAGAGGGTAGCAGGCCAATCGATATGAAAGATGGCTTAGATTGCCGGATCAGAGAACTTGCCTATGAGTATGCACAAAAAATATTGTCTCCAAATGCAAATTTTAAAGCTGTTTTCGATGCCTTACAACTTAAAAGTTTGTGTGGAAAGGAAGAGCAACAGAATCAAGGATTTGAATCATACCGTGGTCATATGTATATTATCGGAGGCTTGAAAATTGGTGGAAATAAAGTCATAGAATATTTTGTGGATCCCGTTTCCGGTGAGGATTTTCATCCAGGAAGCATATCGTCACCATTCCGAAGCATTATCGTTGCAGTCGAAACTTGCAGGACAATTACACAGGAAAAGTTGCCCAATGTTTACTGTGTAGTGTATTTGAGGGACGGGACACATTTTTTAACGGAGACCCTAGTTCTTGGACCACAGGATCGAAACATTATTATTTCCCGCTACCTAGACGAAGAGCCTGTAATCAGTGGAGGACGAAAATTAAAGCCCAAATGGCAGTTGTATAAATATGCCATTGAAGTTTTTCCTCTGGAGAACGATTTGTTCGAGGGTGTGCAGCCAGGTAAAAGCACAAACAATATAAAATATGTGGGGAATATGAAAGCCGAGACTTCCTGTCGAGATCACTGCACCAAAGACGAAACATGCACTGCATACACGTATTTCAATGAAACGGCAGGGATCTACTCTAATATGTGCTATCATCGGTTGGATGGTAAATGGAACCCCTTCTACCACACCGGAGTAACAAGCGGCAAAAAGGTAACGGAGAATTGCTTCAGTGGGTAAGCCTGTAAAAACATGGATTTTATGCAGATCGTTGACTGCAGTCCATCATGGGGGGTACATGGCATGTGGTGCAGCTCTCCAGTAGTTTACCAGGGGCTTTTTAATATATTTTAAACGTCATTTTCCACAGTAACTAGACACAGACCGTGCCCTCCAGAGGGGCTTTGTTGTGGCAGTGAGGAATTTCTTGGCCAGGTGCCCTTATTAAGACCAACCCATGGCCTTTTCTTTTATAAAGTTCCAAAGTCTTCACCCGCACGGGAAATCGAGCCTGAAACCACTGCAACTGCACTAAGCACTCGGTCATGGGTGCAAATAACAGATTTATTTTTGCTTTCAGCTTATACAACTTTTTAAAGGAATAAATTACGAAGTAAGAGTGTCAAAAACATGTTAATCAATTTTTGAATAAATCACTCAGTATTTTGAATTTATGAATAATCAGGGAAGGGGAATATGGTAGTCATTATGTGTATATTACCTACCTTACTCACCCATCTGCCCAGGAGTTGGGTTCCTAATTAACCATCTTTAACAAGTTTAGATGAAGTGGACAACCATTCCATCACGTTAACCCTGCAAGGAGTGAAATGGTAACAATGTTAACTAATTAGTTGATCGGTTTCAAAGCCATGAGAATTTACTTTTTTTGCCCTAAACTTGCAAGTTTTTAAATACTGGTAACAAGACTGAATCTTTCTCTTTTGAAGGTTTGAAATTGCTTTTTGAGATGCAACTGACAACAGTAGGCTAAGGACTGCTTGAGATATACAGTTAAAAGAATAGTTGTAAATTTACATGGTATTTAAATGGTATTTGCACCTCCCTGATTGATCAAATGTCAGATTATGCAAATTTGAAGCTTTCAATTATAAATGTCAATGTGGGACTGGAACAAAGACCTTTGTATACATAGAAAGCAGGGCATAAGCAGGTAGAGTACAAAGCATGTAATTATTTATAAAGTGTTTCCTTATTGTAACAAGCATGTTATCTTGTTTAGTAGAAGTATCTTGTCAAACAAACAGACTTTTATAGAAAAATAAGGTTTTGAGGACAACATAAACAATTTTATCAAAGAGAATGCCAGCTAGAAAGATGATTTAGGTACAATTTTGATAATTTCTTAGATTCACATATTGGGCCTCTTTGTACCCTCTCTCATTTTAATGAGAACATAAAATTCCCAGCATCATCAATGAAGTATCTTTGTCTTTCTTATCAGGTAAAGGTTTTTGTAGCTGATTTGTCAAAAGATCAAGTTTTGCCATTTGATCAAGTGTTCATTGGAGAAAAGAGAGCTGTTAGAGCAAGATTTCCCAATGGGGATCCAGAGACCACAGGACTCCATACCCTGCCAACAGGATATGTCAGCTCTGCTGTTTCTTGGCTACCTCCCAGAAAACACAACCCCAGCACTGAAATTCATATTAGTGAGCCTTCAAGGCAAAAAACTCCATTCCACCAATTCTCATTGGGAATTGGTAAGTACATTCCACTTTTTCTTATGCAGTCTTATTTATATGTTTTATTGTCTTGGCTAATTAGAGAACAAAACACATAATTGCGACTAAGAGGAAGCTTTACTGAACTGATGAGTTCAGCTTGTAGGTTTGAGTAGTAAAAATCAGAGTATTGTGCTACTGCTATTGGTGTGATACAGAAGCAGCAGTGTGAGATTGTACACAAAAAATTAGCCAGGATGTTCTAAATGGGTAATCTAAATTGAAATTTGTATTACCAGCCATACAGATTAAAAAAATATATGTTACATTGTTGCCTGTTTGCATAAAGTGCATTCTTGTATCATTAATACTGTGTGATTTTTAGCCAAACATTATGCAGTTTCCCTGAGCAGGCCAAAACACAGATAGATAAATTATCTTCTCCTCCTCCTCTTCACTCCTCTTCAGCCACAATGAAGCAGAATTTCATTCACTTTCATGTTACACAGCTGACCTTCTGTGTCCCTACCCAAAGATGAATCCACACCACTGTAACAACAGCACTGCTCTTGCCACCTTCATTACACATCAAAGAAACCAAGAAGATGAAATCATGGTCTCCTTTGATGTCACATAATTATATACAAGCATCCCAATTGATGACACCTTATGAATTTTAGATAACCTTCTTTAACACGATGATTCATTGCCATCAAGAACCACACTGAGACCTTCAGATATCCTGAATCTACCACAAGCACTCCACAACAACACATGCTTCCTCTTCAACAATGACATCTACACCCAAACCAACAGTGTACCCATTGGAGCCCCTACATCCTACTATTATTGCTGAAATATTCATGGAAGCATTTGAAGCCACAGCATTATCAAATGCAGACCAAGGGCCAATGGTCTGTGAAAGGTATGTCAATGATATCTTTACAATCATTAAAAAGGATCACCTACAAGGTTTCTTTGAGCATATCAACAGCCTACACTCAAATATCACATTCACCATGGAGAAAGAAGACAGAGAAATACCCTTTCTGGATGACCCAGTAAAGAGACAAGCAGACTGCAGCATTTCCATTACCATCTACAGGAAACCAACCCACACTGAGCAGTACCTCAATAATAAATCATCAACTCGACCCCTGTCTACACATAGGTCAGCACTACCAAGGTATAAAACAGCTTTATCTAGTCATTTCAGTAGCCTGACAATGGGAGAAGTACCTCTTGAAACATAGCTCGGAAAAAGCTTATTACGCGTGACATGATCAAGCTCTTACATCATGATGACTTGTTTTGACATAAGTTATCACCAAGTTAGAATCATTAAACTGTTAGTCCTAATGAGCTGATAAGGAAAATAAAAAACTTTAGGGTGCACAAAAAACTTGATTGCAACATCCCAATTAAATAGTCAGAAAGTCTATAGCTGAAGTGGCCTCCACCAACCCTAATCAGTGAGAAGTACCTGAGGTAGCCAGATTAGCTGTCAGATATGTTAATGTTATTTTACAAGCTGTCCATCAGATTTTTTTAAAAAAATCACATTTGAGTATTACCTTTATGCCATTTGATTTAAAATATTAAACAATTTGGATATATTTTTTTTTTCAAATTTAAAATACCAACAAGGTAGGGCCTATTAAACATAATAAATATTTCATTGTTTGTGGTGACATTTTATTGTTCTTCAATAGGTGGACCAGTCTCTCAATTTGATCCACCAAAGTCGTATTGGGGAACAAAAAACCCATATGGTGGAGGAGGTGTTACATATGAAGTTCCTACAGGGCTAACATATTCTGCACAGTTAGAAATGGATAGAAGAACCTGGACTAAGCCTACTGATGGAATTGTTCATGCCTATCAGCATTATCATTGGGGAAATTGGCAATTCCAGCTGGACCACAGGGATAAGGTAATTAGGAGATATCTTTCTATTTTTAATAAAATGATTAGTTTGTTATTTTTTCTGACCCAATGTATTAAGGCTTCTAATCCATTAGCATCAGAAAGCTGCCCTAAAAGGTGCTCTTTAAAAATGAACTAGTGTAAAAACAGATGTCTGAAGTATAATGTAAACTATTCATAAAGTGTATTGGAACTTTAAATGTACCATTGGGTATTCTGTTCTGTCAATTCTGTCAAAACTTGTGTTAAACTATGCTATCCACATAACTAGGTTAACTACTTTGATGGTAGATCACAGATTCTTCTTCTTCTTTCTGCTGTCTTGTTCCATCGCTAGGGCGGACCGGCCACTCGACACAGTCTGTGCCACTTTCTGTGCTCCTTGCAGTCCTCTGGATTCGCTCCAACTTGCCTCATGTCTTCCCTTACAACATCTCTCCATCTCAGCTTCTGCCTGCCTCTGCTCCTTTCCCCCTGAACTGTCTCCTGCCATGCTTGCTTTATTGGTTTCTCCTGGTTCCTGCTCATTACATGCCCATACTACTTTAACCTTGCTTCCCTGGTCTTCCTGG
The DNA here is from genome assembly GCA_003991215.1 of Morbakka virulenta. Classification (NCBI taxonomy): domain Eukaryota; kingdom Metazoa; phylum Cnidaria; class Cubozoa; order Carybdeida; family Carukiidae; genus Morbakka; species Morbakka virulenta. Next base: position 3,680,897 of record RDPX01000004.1, read on the forward strand.
ATATGTTTGGCACACTGACAAACCTTCGAATGTCGTCATTGGTCCGGTGTTCTAGAAGCGATATACCACATATCCACCTTAACATTTTCATTTCTGTCACTTCAAGGGCCCTTTCCTCTGCCTTTCTTAACGCTGCTGTCTAATCCAAACAGTAACACAGGTCGTATGACTGCTGTGTAGGTCTTGGTTTTTAGCTTCAGAGGCATCTTTCTGTTGCAAACTACCCCGCTAACATCTCTCCACTTTCTCCAAGCTCTGCTAATCCTGGCATCTATTTCTTCCCGACATCCACCCTGCTCTGATAGAATTGAGCCGAGGTAGCAAAATCTTCCCACTTGGCTGATTTCAACATTCTTTGTGTCCTTGATGCTCACAACTTGTCTTTCTTTGCTTGTCACCATCACTTCCATCTTCTTGCTGTTGACTTTCAGTCCCTTCTTTTCCAATTCCTCCTGCCACAGTTGAACCCTTCGTTCCAGCTCTTCCTTGCTCTTGGCTGTAATAATGAGATCATCAGCGTACAGTATTTCTTTGGGGATGCCGGTTTGTGCCGCTGCACTGACAGTATCCATGACCATCTCAAATAGGAAGGGGCATAAGGCTGAACCTTGGTGGAGCCCAACTCCTATCTCAACTGGCTTTGTACTTTCGCCAGTGCATTGTACAGATGTAGTGCAGTTATGGTAGAGGCTTTGGACTGTGCATATCATCTTCTTGGTTACTCCTCTCTTCCTCAAACACCAATATACTACTTCTCTCGGTACTCTATCGTATGCCTTCTCCAGGTCAACAAAACAGAAATAGGTTGTTTCGTTACCTTCAAACACTTTCTCCAGTTTTTGTCTCATGATGTAGATGGCATCTGTTGCCCCCTTACCTGGCATAAACCCAAACTGCATCTGATCTATTTCTACTTGACTTCTCAATCTCTGGTCAATGACTCTCTCGTATAACTTCATTCTGTGTTCTAACAATTTTATTCCTCTGTAGTTGTTACATTCCATGATGTCGCCTTTCTGTTTGTATATTGATATGAGCCAACTCTGACACCAATCCTCAGGGATGCTGTCTTCCTTCTGAAGCAGGTTGAACAGCACTGTAAGCTATTCTACCCCTTCCTCACCAAGAGCTTTGAACATTTCAATTGATACCTCACTTGGGCCTGCATCTTTTCCTGTTCTCATCTTTATCATGGCATCTCTTACTTCCTCTGTAGTGAACTTTGGTTCAGGACCTTCCACAGTGTGCACCTCTTCCATTTCTTCTCAGTCGTTTTCCGTATTGAGTAGACCATGAAAATATTCCTTCCATCTCCCTTTGATATCAGAGTCATCAGACAGTGTCTTGCCATCCTTGTCCTTGATAAGACTAACGTCACCTATGTCTCCTTTTGCTCTATTCCGTGCTCTAGCAACCCTGAACACTTTCTTCTGTCCCTCCGCGGTTTCCAAATCCCTGTACCAGTCTCTACAACTCTCAGCTTTTGCTCGTGCAACAGCCCTCTTCGCTTCTCTCTTGCATGTTTTGTAGGCTTGGGCAGAATCAGCTGTCTGGGTTCGTCTGTCCACCACGACGTATCTCTATCTTTTAATTTCATTTTCTTTTTCCTTCCGCATACTCTAGTGGCCTCCTGGATGAGAATAGCTTTTATCTTCCTCCATTCCTCATCTCCTCTGCTCGTTTCTCCTTCTTGTTCCCTTCCCTGTAGTACGGACGTCTTGAATATTTCCGCAGGTGTTGTATCCTTCAACTTCCATACCTTTAATTTGCCTGGCCTCCGTGCTTGTGCTTGCTTCTTCTTCTTCATACGCACCTTCAAGTCCATAACTACTAGGCGGTGCTGACCCACTACAGGCTCTCCAGGTATCACTTTACAATCACTAACCTCCTTTCGATTTCTACATCTGACTATGAGGTAGTCAATCTGGCTTCTGTTCCCTCTACTGATATAGGTTATCTTGTGTTCCTCTTTCTTCTGAAACCCTGTGTTGGCAATGAACAGATCAAGTGACTCTGCCGTTTCCAAAATCTTCCTTCCTTCTGCGTTCTGGACCCCATATCCCTGTCCACTATGGTATCTTTTGAACCCTGTTCCATCTCTTCCCACATGACCATTGAGGTCTACTCCAATTATGACTCTCTCTGCACTCGGTATGCCTCTCACAACATCTGCCAGTTCTGTCAAAAAGGCCTCCTTTTTATCATCCGTGCAACCCTTTTGTGGAGCATATGCGCTTACTACGCTGACCATTCCTTCTTCTGTGGCAATCTTGACACATGTTACTCTACCACTTACTCTTTTTACCTCTACCACATTAGCTTTGATATCTTCGCTTACAATGATTCCTACTCCATTCTTCCGTTTTTCAACCCCAAAGTAAATCAGCTTGAATCCTTCACCAATCTCCCTTGATCTGTCACCCTTCCATTTAGTCTCTTGTACGCACATTATATCAATCTTCCTCCTTTTCATGACATAAACCAATTCCCGTCCCTTTCCTGTCATACTACCTACATTCCATGTTCCCATTCGCATCTTCCTGGTCTTCCCTAACTTCTTTAACCGCATTCAGGACCTTTGCGGTACCCCTTGTCCACTTCCCACAGCATCCGGGGGCTGACGCTGCGCGTCGCTTGTAGTGGGGGACGCCCTTTCCGTATTATTCAACTGGTCGAGATTCATTTCATTTTAAACTTGCCAATTTTCTAACCCGGCTGGCAAGGCCTGACGGCAGCACAGTTTTCGGCAGCGCGCCTAGTCTTTGGTCGAGAGACCCACTCACAAGACAGTGATTTGCCATTTAACCCATGGCAGGGGCAGTACAAGACCATTCCCAGGTTGGACCTTGGTACTAGCTCTTGATTAAACCTGGGTGTATCATTGACACTTTAGTGTTCCTCCGCCACACCCCAGCTCCAATGCTCCCGCTACAGCATCTTCCCCTTTTAACCCGCGGTCGGGGTAGAGTTAGTGAGTGTCGGGACGTGTCCACACGTTGGTGGGCCCAGCACACTGCACCTTGACGAGGAAGAGAACACTCGATATTCGGGGGCTCTACTCTCCGCGGTGGTATTTGGCCCACGGCATCTTATTCCGGTCTTATTCGGTGCAATCCCCAGTAATCTGAGGACTTCCCCCATCCGACACCCGGGGGACGCGCCACTACGGTAATACCACAAGCGCGTGGATATTCCCGATAAAATACACAGACCAGGTACCACTGGTATTCTAGACTCACAAAAGCATTATAGTGTTGTTGTAAAACGAAGTCAGTTTGACCATGTTTTATTAGCCCTACCTCTGGGACTCAAAAGCAAAATGAAACAAAGTACCAAAAGCCTTCTCTTCCTGGTGGGTCAAACTGAATCATGAATACAGGATTGCCTCAGTAACATTTGCACTGAAAGTTTTAGCGCTACATTGCAGATGCACAAAAATAACATATTGAAGATGAGAATTGAAAGTAGTGGGTCAAGGTGATCATTTTCTCTTCTCGTCCTCTACTAATGAGTATAATTGTGCTTCTTCAGTAGTCCAGGGCAGTCATGGCAAATCTCCACTCTTTAATGGTGTGTTGCAGCTAATGTTGTGCCTGCACTTCAGTCATCGGGTGTTTAAAAAAGGTTGAGATACAGCATTACCATCAGTAAATTGTATACAAGTTTTACATCACTACAAGTGGATTAATAACTATCTATGTTGATCCTTTCCAGACAAACTTCTCAAGAGAGGTTGTGGATGCTTTAGCAAGGACTTAAATTAAATAAGAAATTGAATTGGTTGGTTTGGTTACAGTCAGTGTTGCCTGTGTAACAGTTAGATGATCTAGCTCTTGTGGTAAGAGTTCATCTTTCAACACTTGTATTGCCTGGGCAGCTGGATTCTTACTGACCTTTTTTACCCGTATCTCAAATGAGATTCAATGTTTAAGAAGGGATGTATCTTGACCAAATTTTAAAAGTCCTTGCATGTGATCTGTTCAGACAACTTTTGCAAGACCTTAAAGTGGCCATAGTTCAATGCATAGCTTGTTGAAGCCATCTCTTAAACCTTTCTGGTTTTCTCTATCAACAAAGCAAGTGACAGTGAAGAAGTTGGGAGTTACATGAACGGAAAGGAAGAATTGTTAATTCAATTGAAGAGCATCGTGTCAAATGAACATCTGGTTATGGGTGGAGCTTGCTAGTAATAGAAGATTCTCATAAGTGAGAATCTTCTTCAGAAAGATGGGTATGTGATGGTTGTTGTTTAGTTAAGGTAGTGTAGATTCCAGATCAAGTAGTATATTGTCAGGTGGTCAAGCACATGTCAAGAGAGGTGAAGTAACCAGCCAACACACAGAAATTCTTATGTATGGTAGGTGAGAATGGCACTTGATGAGGCACAATAAGCCTCATGTCTTTGGCTATGGCACAGCAGTTCAGATAGCATTTGGTGGCTTTAATGTTAGTGACGTCTATAAATGGTCAAGTACCTTAACTGGAGTATGTGTGAAGATTCTATAAATCCCCATCGTCATGAGAAACCATTTTACTTCGATGTCAGAAGTCAGCATCTGCCATGTTTTCTTCATCAGTTTTTTCTGGAGGAGTCTACACACATGTCCATTTATTTAGAAAGGTTTTCTATACACCCTTCCTTCATTTTTTTGGGTTTAGTTGTTTTTAAATTAGTTCTTCTGTACTTGAGTTATCAAACCCTTCAAAAATTTGTGCAAAAGAAAAGCAAATCAGCTGGTTATAGATTTTTACAGCAGTTTACTCTTGTTAAAAATTAGACAGACTTGTTTTTGTCTTATAGGAAGCAAAAAGTCTTTTCTGGTCATATGGAGGTTTTCAAGAAGCACGTGGTAATAAAGATGGAAAAGAATGGTATGTTGAAAATATACTGGAGGAATTGGATGTAGCCAATGAGTGGTACTATGATGCAGAAAAAAAGCTACTGTACTACTTTCCAAATGGAACAGAACTTCCAGAGGAGGCAAGTATAATAAGCTATATATAAAGAATTACTGTCTTTGGACTTAATACTTGTAAAATTTTGTTAGTTCCTTTTATAATCTGGTCAAGAGAGTCAAGAGATCCCATTGTCGTTGCCAATGTAATATCTCTTACAAAACATTTGGTTAGATCACGTGTGTGTGTGAGTAGAGCCCGATCAATATTTTAATATTCCAGTCTAAAATAAAAAGTAAATAGAAAACATACTATAGTAAGTGTTGTTTAAAGTCACACTACTTTTTTCATATCCTTATAAAAATTATTGTGAAGGATTCATTTGTTTTGAATGTTCAGTATCAGTATGGTCTATATGTTGTAGCAATGGAATTGAAATAATGATTCTATGACTTAAACTGACTATCAGAGTATTGAATGGCATGTTAGAAGCCACATTTGCTGTGTGGGGTTTGTATCAAATTATGTTCTGAATGTAATATATTTATGTTGTTAAGCATTCCAAAAGATGACAACAGGGGGTGTATGGATTTTACTGTGTTTCTATGGCCTCTTTTCATTTGATTCACTAAAGTTTAACACTAGCAAGTATTCGAAAACAATAGATATAAGTGCACAAAGCAACTTTTAATTAAAAAGATCATCATAATTATTACATGTACAAAATTATTGATACTGTTCATATTTCAGCCCATTATTTTTTAACAATTATCAAAGCTTGGACTTTTAATGTACATTGCCATTTGCTAACCTTACTTAAATGATGGTAAACATGTAACTTCATTGTAAATTTTGCATGTTTTCCTAGGTACTCCATGTAGCTTTATTAATCTCCTTTTTGAACCAAAATTTTAAGTTATTTAAAGGTCGTTAATTTCAGTTCACATGGAAGAGTAAAATGTTGTGTAAAGTATAACAGCACATATGACAGTGTTTACTATCCTTGCAGCTTAGTTAAGGGAAGGCATTGGAAAGTCATTTGAGAGTTATTTAAAAATGAAGTAAACTGTTCTTAAAAACCGTTAAAGCGTTCCATTAAAAGTATTCGCATCCAGTTGCGAGACTCTATATTTGAATATCTGAAGGATTATAACTCCATTGAGCATCAGATTCAAAACGTCTCCAGTTCTAAGATCTCCGGTACTGCAAAACACACCACAATGATGGCTCAGGTTATAAACAATGCTCGCACTAATCAACGCTCCCTTGTCATTACTCTCCTAGGCCTAAAAGACTCTTTTGGTGAATTTCACTATAACTTAATAACATCTGTTCTGAATTACCATCACATTCCTGACAAAGTGAAGTCCTTTATCACCAGTCTTTGCACTGAATCTAAAACAACATTTATCACTGATCATTTCACCACTGAAGCGATAACAGTTGGTCGTGGGGTTCTACAAAGTGATTGCCTTAGTTACCACTCTTTAATATGTGTTTTAACACATTCATTCAACATGTTAAGGCTGAAAAATACAACCAACTTGGTTTTTTATCTTACGATAACGATGACCGCATGTCCAATCCTATACAGTGGTTTCAGTTTGCAGATGATGCTGCGGTCATTACTAATGGGGAAAGAGAGAACCATCTTCTTTTAAACTGTTTTACTTGATGGTGTCAATCGGTCAACATGATCATAAGGGTTGATAAATGTCCCACATTCGGTATCAAAAAATTCACAGCCAGATCTCTTCAATTTCAACCCAACCATTTTGTTAATATTAAAGCTGAACCCCCTGTAGCCATGGGAGATCCCTTCAAGTATCTCCGATGTTACTATGACATTGAAATGAGCAATCAATCCCACAAATCCAGCTTCTGTCAGTTTTGCAAGATCTTCTTAAAGAAACTGATGCTTTTTCTATCCACCCAAAACATAAATTGCGCGTCTGTAATGAGTTTGCCCACTCAACGGTTTCCCGGCACCTCGCTGTTTTAAATGTTTCTAAGTCTTGGGTGGCAGAAAATCTCGACAACCTGGTCTCTAAATACATACTCCAGTGGGTGGAACTGTCTGTAAGTGCCACCCATAGCTCCATCATTCGTTCCAAAAATGAATTTGGACCCAAGTTGCAGCTACCTATCAGAAAACTTCTACAGTGTGAAACTGTCACCCGTAAGGATCAGAAGCTGTCACCCAATGATAATATCTGATCATTATGGAAAACACTAGCAATAGTACCAATATACAGTACGGTATATATAAACAAAGTTTTGAAAGCTGTGCGGACAAAACACAGCGTTTACAAAGTCATCTTACAATGCAAGGTACCATTTTCTTACTTCTGTTTGACAACGCCACTTCAGAATACAAGTTTTGGACTGAAATTATATCTTAATTATATGTTGTGAAAAAATATCTTTAACTTTACCATCCGTTATTTGAACAATACCCTCGAAACTCGTAAAAATCTATCCAAATGGAACCTCACTCTATCTTATTCTTGCTCTCTCTGCTTTCAATCAGAAAACCTTCATTTTGTCGCCGCCTTAAAACGGCGAACCTACAAGAAGGTCGTTGTGCCTGGCAGCACAACTCAGCATTACATTTTTTAGCAGGAGCTCTTAATTCTGTTGATGGCTGTACCATATACGCTGATATCTGTGAATTTTTATCGCCATGTATTATATTCGGAGATGCCTTGCTACCTGATTTGCTCGTGCCTACTCCAGAAAAGCAGTTATGTATACTTGAATTGACTGATATATTGATTGAATATATTAGAAATATATTTTGTACGAAAGAAAGTTTGATAAAAATGCTTCTCGCAAATAGGAAAATTATCGTTCTTTGATTCGTGATTTACATTCAAGCTTCTCGAAAGTTAGCTTCGTAAATCTTTGCATTGGCTCTTTAGTCAATCTATTTAATTATTTGGTCAATCTTGTTGTACTTGCACTAAAATGTGCAATCCTTTAAACATTGACAACAAACAACAGCACTTTCTTTACAACAAACTTTCTTATACAGTCATTCGAACTACATACTACATATTCTTTCGTAGAAAAGAGTCATGGACAAACCCTGAACTGTAATCGTTGTAATATTTTTGATAGTAAAATATTTAATTTTGTTAAATAGGAAAGTCAGTGCAAACTACCTTGATTAGTGAGGTTTGTAATTGTATGTGTTTCCATTAAAGGTTTCCATTATTGTGAAATACGGTATGAAATTGTAGTGAGATGTTTGAACGAAAACAGATTTTTATATCATGCCTTTTGGGTAGCAATTTTGGACTCTTTAGGTCTTTGAATGGCCCTCGGAAAAATAATATCATGGAAAGAATTTAATTAACAGTTACAAGAAAACAAGGGTAAAAAATCTATAACATTTAAAATGTTAGTTAGAGGATTAGAATTCGTACATATTAGTATCTTGAGGGTAATTGTATTAATATTAGAACAATCATCCGCAAAAACTCTGTCGTCGAGCAGTTTCAGTTAATTGTGCTTGCACGATTTATTTTCTTTCAAATAATATCCTTTGCAGGTTTTTCTTTAGTCATATTGCACTCGTGTCGAATGTGTACTAGTCGTAATTTGCTTTTGGTATGAAGAGATGGAAAATAGAATCACTTTGCTTTGCAATTCTTTTCATGTCCATGTTTCGCGATTTAATCTTTACGAGACGTGCCCGATGTGACTGTCAGTGTATTGGGTTGCCATCAACATTTTTTGTAATTCACAGATTTTCCAAATGAGAAAATGCGTAGTTTTGAAAAAGCTGAACTGTGGTTTTCAAGACCTATTTAAATGACTAACGTTCAACGAATTAACAGGTTTGTATGTTACGAAAGCATAACACCTGCCCTTTTCTTACTAAAATATTAAATAGGTTTCAAAGTGCATTTTGAACATTATAGATGTCAGGCCAGTAACAAATGGTTTTATTTTGTAACATTTTTCTAAAATTTATTGGCTTTCATAATTGATGACTAATAGCATCTGACATCAATTGATACTGGCAGTGCTTCATTTGACATTATTAATAATTATTTAAATGCCACTAGTGGTTAGAATGATGTAATAAGAATGATAACGATAATGATCTCCACCATGTTTATTTCCCAAAAAACAATTTTATTGTCATTATAATTCAATTCATCTTACATATGTATGGTTTTTTAAATTTACCAAGTGTTCTTTTTACAGATTATCGTTCCACAGAGGAAAATTGTGTTATCGATAATTGGAGGTCGTGATGATACTGCACAAAATATCAAAATATTGGGTATTAAATTTATGCATTCCACCACTACCTTCCTAAAAAGGTACGAAGTTCCAAGTGGGGGTGATTGGTCAGTTCACAAAGGAGCTATGGTATATGCTGAAAATGTAGATAATATGCTGATTGATGGCTGTAATTTTACAGCACCGGGAGGCAATGGTCTGTACTTAAGGTACGTGTGGGTATATTGTTTCAATATATGATGTTTAGTACTAGGAGGTATAAAGGTAGATCTTTGTCCTAAGAGCTGCAGCAACAAGTGCTAAGAGTTACTAGAGTTACAGCACCCGTAGGCTGTGTTTTTTCCCTAAGTTACGTGTGAGTATATTGTTTCAGTAGATGGTGTTTAATAGCAGTTACGTAAATAGAGGTAATTGAAAAGAGGCTTTGAGAGATTTTATTGCAGGAACGTTTCGCGATAACCATGGTGACAAAGTACACGAGTCCAGATCGTATGGATTTCATGATCTCTTATTGAATATTTTGAAATTGTTGGGATTCCTGCCGTGAAAAATACCCGTGCTTCCTTGGATGATAGCATAACAACAAACAAATAGAATTCTTATGAAATTTTGGAGATGGCTTAAAGTTAATAGTTATACGAAGTGTGAAACATTTATTACTTTTACCAGGTTAAAATTTGTTAATCTATCCAAACCCATTTTGTTTAGACTAAATTCTCAATTTTATTGCATGTTTCCGTTATGTTTTTCTCACAAGGGGTTATATGAGAAATGTAACTATCAGCAATAATGAATTTTCAAAACTTGGTGATAATGGTATAGTTCTGGTAGGGACCAGCCAGTTGATTGATGGAACAGATGGAAGTCAGCCTCGAGGAGTAAAGATTTTGAAAAACATGGTCAGAGATAATGGCGTATGGGGGAAACAGGTATTGATTTTATGTCAGATTACATTTATACCGTTATAAAGTGTATGTGGCTTGCTAAGTATGTGGCTGCACCAAGATTTTACACTCGAAAATTTTGTTTCGTTCGTAATGAACGATTTAAAGACTACTATGTTGTCCTTTAATGTTAACGTCAATATACTATTTTCGGAAACAGTAAACTATGACCTTGTACAACTAAGACAAAAAGCTTTTTTTGTGTGTAATTTTTTTTTTTGGATGGACCGCTTTCAATATGGTGGAGACGCGAATGATAAAAAGTTTGTTTTTAATAGGAAAGCGAGCCTCCTTTTGTCAATCAACGGTCATAACAAAAATGTGGTAAGTCATTTTATGCTGTGTCTAGGTCTTAAGTCTTTTACTCATCGGAAAACAATCGTGTTATCTTGTATAGGCACACAGTTTCTTGCGCTTAGAGGAAAATGGGGTTCTTAGACGAAAACATGGGCGTAAAACTAGTTTTGTCAATACCGGGTGCAAAGATGAAAAGACAGTTATTCTGATGGGTTTGTAAAAATCGACCATTATTTGTACACGTAAATGGTATGTTGTCACTCCGCGCTTAACTCCCTGGAGGCAATGGTAGGGTTACGGTTGAGGAAAGCGCATCCAGGATTCTCTTCCTTTTCCCACACCAGTATGGTAATTGTGTGGTCACTGATGAAAATTAACATTAACGGGCATGGATAACGGCGAAAATAGGAAAGATAGATGGTAAATCATCACACATTTTAAACTTGTTTCAATAATTTTTTTTATTAAAACATTACACTTTTCCATTGACAATAAATGCATTAATTACTGATTGGATTTATTTCTAAGAGTAATTTGTTTCTAATATTATATTAGATAATAACGGCTGTAACTGTGCTGTGTTACAGGTTTTAGGGAATATTTTGCCTACCTTTGATTTTAAGGAAAAAACATACCTTCGTTGTGTGAATATATAAGTGAAAGGATAGGGAACAGGAAAGGCCTTGTCTTTGAGTTGAGAATTGTAGTTTCAGTTTAACAATGGTATAAAAACCATTGGATACCTGTGGGTGTAGAAGGCAAAATAATGTATGTGCTTAAATAAAGGTAGGATGGAATAATGAACAGGAAGAAATGTAAACTAAAGGTTCTCTCTATTTTAACGTAATATGTTTTTTAGATCTAAAACATTGCTTCCAGTAGGAATCAAGCTGTTGCTGTCGCTGGCAGTTTATTTAAGTATATTCTATTTTATTTGTGTTCTTTGTGTTTTTTGACACTATTGAACTAAATAACGTAATAGTTTATCCACTTGTGTTATGTCAAAAAGTATCATATCGTAACTCACCTAAAAAATATATTTTTTGAATTTGCAGTAGAAAATTGGAATATCGCAATTAAAATAACGTTCATTATAGTCCAACTCTTTTCTTCTGGCATTTTGATGGCATTGTTCACTGTATGGTTCTAAACCATTAGAAATAAATTGAATAAATAAATTTACAATTGATAATGACAACAATAAAAATGGGTTCCATTTCATATTTTTTGAATTTGCAGTACAACATTGGAATATCACAATTATAATAACGTTCATTATAGTCCAACGCTTTTCCTCAGGCATTTTGATGGCATTATTAACTGCATGGTTCTAAACCATTAGAAATATATTGAATAAATAAATTTACAATAGATGATCACAACAATAAAAATGGGTTCCATTTCATATTTTTGGAATTTGCAGTACAAAACTGGAATATCGCAATTTATAATAACGTTCATTATAGTCCAACGCTTTTCCTCTGGCATTTTGATGGCATTATTAACTGCATGGTTCTAAACCATTAGAAATATATTGAATAAATAAATTTACAATTGATGATCACAACAATAAAAATGGGTTCCATTTCATATTTGTTGAATTTGCAGTACAAAATTGGAATATCGCAATTATAATAACGTTCCTTATGGTCCAACGACTCATTCTCTCTCACTCTTCTTTTTTTTTAGAGTTACGCTTTTGTGCAAGCCGTTGCGTGTGAGACGAACCTTAAAGGCAATGTGTTTTTTAATGGTCCCAGAGCTGGAATCAATATTAATGACGGTTTCGGCGGAGGAAACATTATCACCAATAATCTTCTTTTTAATTTTGTCCGAGGTAAGAAACTTTTAGCACAAATTATATTGACGCTCTTGTAGGTAAAGTTGTATTTGATATAAGAAATTTTGCAAACTAGTAAACAGGGCTTGATTTCATCAATTTACTTCCGGTTTTTATGCCAATCTAAAAAAATCTAAGTAATGTGCAGAAATGCTTACATAGACTAGATTGCCAATACCCTACCAATTTTGATTTTTCACGCGAAACAATACTTTTTCATAAAAAAAATGCACAAAAAAAAGTCCCGAAAACGTTTTGAACACTAAAGTGCAGCCGTGTCCAGTTCTTTAATAACATCGCTTTTTTATTGGTACGTTTGATTAAATAAAATAATTATGATAATAGAAGTATTATACATGCTTTTCTGTTATTATTTACCAGAATCTATATCCATTAAAAATAGCTTTTGTTGTTGCTTTTGCTATCTATCTTTGAAATTTATCAAGTGCTTCTACAGTCGATATTCTTCAGGAAAACTATTTTTCTATCGTCGAAAATTGAAGTTGGCAAATTTAGGCATTAAACTTTGCCACATTTATTATTGAAAGAAGTTCAGCTGGGTATGCCTCCCGAAGCAGTGGTCTTGAAAGAAGACCTGCCATTCTTTGGACATAATGCGAGAGCAAAGAAGAACAAAAAGTAGAAAAGGTATTGTTTGATTGTCTGCGGCGACGAAAGAAAAACTGACAACGGATGCAAAGGTTTATTTTCTTATTGAAAGCAGGGCGCCAGTTTTGAATTATCACACCAAACTAAGAATAACAATGAAGCCCCATCTTATGGTTTTGCGCGTGGGTGTGTGTGTACGTACGTACGTCAGATATGAAAATGACTACTTTGTTTTCTCTTTCAGAAGCTAACGACAAATGTACGAGAATGTTGTAATAATTGCATTTATCTTTCCTTGGAATAAGTATTAACTATGACTGAATATGACTGACCTGGATAGTTTTATCCACTGATTACGCATATGATTCTTTTCATCTGTGGGGGGCTTACGCAATAAAACGGATGCATCTTGCGAATTTGCATACATTGAAAGAAGGATGCATGTTTAGTTGTTGGCATTGACACTAAACTACTGTATGCAAACAGTGATTTTTAAGAAAAATTTAACCTGGTTAAACTTAATACTGACTTTTTTTTAATTAGAAACCGATGATCACGGACCGATTAATACTTGGGATCGACAGCCGTTCCTGACAAATGTTAATGGTGAAATTTCATCACTGACTCCGAAAGAAAACCAAATCTTTGTCAACTTTCTTATTAACAACTATCGTTCAGTGTGGCCCATTGACCACGATGATGGTTCTTGTTTTTGGACAGACTCTGATAATTTTTTAGTATATGGAGGATTCAAGAATTATTTAGGCCACAGCAAGTTGTCGCTAAGAAATATTTATGTTTATCCGGATAAGTTGCCTCACCGAGGAGCTTCATTTACCGTTCCTTTCTGTGCTGATACTGCTGGACAGTCAACAGGGTCAGGTACGGCTTTCCATTTCTTAATTGAACCTTTAATTCGCTTTTTATGAGTCTTTATATTGTATTTTCTTATGAACGAAGATGAGATCAGGCATTGCATTTTAATCCAAAATAAACTCGTCATGTATCATATTTCTTCCAATAGGAAGGTAAAGAGAAAAAACGGGAAATGAACATCAAAATTTTATCTGCAGTAGCAGTCTAATAAATACAGAATCGTGTGTGTGAGTGTATTTATTGTCAAGTACAAAATACCCCAGTCTAACAGTTAAAACACTTTAGACTAGTGTACTTATAACTCGTTATTGTACTTTGTAAAATGTATATTATTTGATCATCGTTGATCGCAAAATTCACTTCTGTTTTATATCGCATATTATATTGTGTTTATGTTTTATATATTACAAATACAAGCATTTTTCTTTTGCATGCGTTACTTAGCATTAGTGTAAAATGTGTGTCAAGCGTGGGGTTGGGATTTAAATTGCTATCTGCATAATGGGTATGTAAGTCCGCTGGACTAATGTGTTTATTAAAAAGATAGTAAGAGGATAAGGAACACCCACTAACACCATTGAAACACCCTGCGAAGAGAATTGTAAATGTATAACAACATACCAGCGTCCGGCAAATATCATTCCGTCTGAAATGAAAACCGAAAAAAAATTATTGAACAGCGATTACACTTCACAGGTAAATATAATAATTCATTAGCATTAGCATTACAGTTAATTTGAAAATCTGGAAAAAAATTTTGGCCATAGTATACCAATACCATTGCTATTGCGATGCTTAGTGATCCGTAACATGAAATGAAATATATAATACTGCTATTGTCAGGTTTCTTTTCTATTTGAATGATTTAAAACCATTTCACGGAAACGAATTCGTGAAGGTCACTGTTTGAACTTCTTAGCGTTTGCCAGAACATGTAGTGTGATTGCTACCGGTTGCTGTGACTACCAACTCTTTTTTAAGAAACAAACATTTATTCTAAAGTTTGAAAAGGAAATCTTATTCCGCTGCTTAGTGGGTTTTGATCAGAGAGCAGGTTGTATCGATTGGTGGTTTAATTCATTTTATTATTCGAAAGATTGGTGCATCGGTTAAGGCATTTCATTTAGGTCTCCCATAATTCGGTTGATAAATCTTTACAATTGATGGTAATCACAGCATCTGTCACCAAATAATTTATTTTTCGTCGGCCCATGGTAAATATTAATTTCCTTAAAATTCTAACCCTTACTACTAAACCCTTCTATTTTTAACCATCGAATGATTTCATCGTTAATTTCCTCATACTGGCTATCACATATTTGCAAATTACTAGTTAAGCAGTGTTAAAACACAGGGAGCCTTACTGTTATGTATTAGATGTAGATGGTAGTTTGTTAGAGGGTATTGTCTGCAGAGATTCATTTCTTTTACCAGAATAGCTTTTAATGGGAAAATATTGCTACAGATTCATAATGTTTGATTCCATTTTTTAGCCCAACACCAAGAGAGTCTACATGCGCATGTGCGTACAAATGAAATAGCTACATAACATTGATTTTTCAGTGTTGAAACGAATAGAAGTGGATGTATAGTCGATTTATTGATAGGGTATTACAGCTTCACTTATTTATCTGATAAGACTTGGTTATGAAATTCCAGGTTGTTGTTTTGCTTTTGGACAAAGATCTTTATAGGAGTTGGTTTGTTTTGCCAATCATACAAGACTGTGTTTAAATGTCTATCTTATACATTCTGTGATGTTCATCTTTAAAACAATAGTTTTAATGGAGCGTTTTAAATTCTTCTTCTTCTAGATCCCTCGGGCTATGGTGATGTATATGCATATAACATATGTATTCTTGGAAAGTCTGACCTGTATCGTTTGGGAAGCTGTGACCCCAAAAACCTAGAGGACACAATCCCTTACTTTTTCAACAATAAGTATTACACACCAGGTGGTAACGCAACTATTACTTGCGGTTCTTCTGTTTGGGTTATGCAACAGTTCCAAGAGCGTGGTTTTGATGAAGGTTCATTGGTGAGCGATTTAGTTGATGCTGACCAAATTATTTCGTGGGGAAGACAAAAGCTCGGTCTTTAGTTTTAAGTCACTAGAATTTCTATACCGTAATCTTCAATATATTTTTGTTGGAGGAACACCTCCAGGCTAGCTGTTTTGTACCCAATAGTCGTTATGCAGTAGGAAACAGTTTGATAGCTTAATTTTATTTGCTTATTATCAGTGGGTTAAAAATAGGTATTTCGATTTAGCAGTTAACTTAGAAATTAAGTTGTGACAAGCTATGTAAATATTGCTATATCTGTTCCAAAGATAATCTATTGCCTTGCTTCATAGAAATAGTACTTAGGGCATTACCTTAGTGAGGATGCAGTGGATGAAAGTTTACACCCTACAATTTCTTATGCCTTGTTTCAATATAGCTGCATTTTTGCTTTGACGCAAAAATCTCAATAGCTCAAATGAATCTGCAGTGAACTTTAATTTTCTCATGTTAGAAGTGCAGAATAATGGCAGCGAATGCTTCTTTATATGCTAGAACTTTCTCTTGTGTCGAAGAGAAATTCAGAACAATTCATTTCAAAGTATTTCAAGAGGTGTTTGAAAGAGTTGTTTGCAATTCCGGTTAAGGATCTCAGGTGCTTTGATGAAAAATATTTTTTGGCTTTTAAAATGCCACTTTTGAGACTTTAAAACTTACTTTTTTGTGTAGCACCTTTCATTTTCAAATATCTTATTTTCGTGATGTTACGGAGCCCTGTAAACCTCTGTATACAACACTGTGGTATTTTAAAGCACATGTTCAACTTTCGATTGTTAGTAATTTCGAAGTAAGTCCACAAAGTTAAAAGAATTATTCAAGAACTTTTTATTTATATGTGAAACACTATTAGGGGTTAGTGTGTACTTTGATGGGCCAGATACTTAGAGTAAATGAAAAATGAAAGGAACAGAATTTGAAGTTACATGAAACTTTCCACATGGTTTAGGGTCCATCGACGGAAGACATGTGATGATACAGGCTTCAGCTGGAAGCTGTTCTGAAATGTTCAATTATGTAAAGATGCATATAATGAAATGCTAGCGGTTTAAAATGCAAGATACGAATTTAAAATAACGGATATTGAAGATGCAGATCGTCAAAGTGATACAGGGGTTTTACCTCGGTCGAGGGATAATAATAATAGTAATAGTAATATTAGTAGTAGTAGTCGTAATAGTAATAATAATTATAATAATGATAACAGTAATACTACTAATAATAATTTGAAACCAACCCAAAACAGTTGATCCATTAAAAACTAGACAGACAAAATTCTGTTCAACAAAGAAGGCTTTAATTATTTAAGAAGAGTGTTGATGTGAACAATGGTGGTTTATAGAAACTGAAACCGAGTTAAAACGACCCTATTTTACTAATTCTGGGGAAACCTTTTCCATTTTGTATTTCACATGGTATGGTTGTCGTGATATATGCTGCCCCACAAGCAAGGACAAGCAAGGACAACATTCGATCTTAGTTATGAAGCTTTCAATATCATAAGTTTTTCCTACATTGTCACTTTCTAGAAACTGATTCCTTGGTATCACGACTAGAATTCATGTATATCTGATTGCCCAAAAATATGTCATGATTTCTTCATTGCGCTTTTTTTATCTTTCTTTTGGAAAATTTATTGACGAAGCTCTACATGCTGATTAATATCACTTATCACTCTGTTTTCGTTGTTTGTTATCTTGAAGTATTTTGAATCCTGATGTTTATTGAAATTCTGTTATGTTTGAAATGATTATTGGATGGCGCTTTTTAGAGAGAAAAACAAGGTCATCAGAAGTAGAATAAGTTTTTGATTGAACTCAAGAGTTGTTCTTGAGCACCAAAAATCTGTCAGCCAGCTTTTACCGTACGGTTTGTGTTACAGAACTTAAGTTGTACAATGAAAATCAAGTTTATTTTGGTTTAGAACGTTTTCGCTAGTACCTGTCAGGACTAGGACGCCCAAATAAGGACACATATTCATAAGTTTAAAATACATCTGGGCACTAATATTAGGTCACGAAAATTATATGAAATAGAAAGCAACAAATCTCCTAGCTGCACATGTACATATGCACTAGAAAAGGCTTGGGAGCTTTTTGCGCTATTGCTTGCAATGCAAATAAATGGAAACGAGCTTTTACAGTTTCTCGCACTATTTTAGCTTAAATAATTTTAGCGTCTCTTTGCGCAAAATGTCGTCCCAGTGTCTTCCAATGTCCATCTCAAACGTTTATCGATTTGTTAAACAAAAATGAGAAAAACCTTTCGTTACATGACGGTGATGATGACAACAGATTAGCTACACAAAAAATGCATTTGACTTAATGCCATGTAGTATTTATTGTATTATCTTCTTCATTCTGTTATAAAATTGTGAACATTGAACATTCACTCATTTTTCACGTAATTGCCATTGTAGGAAACTAAATGACAAAGTTAGTTGAAAATGATTTTTTTAAAAGTTTGTCAACATTTCAATATTCATTTATTTTAAGAATGGATTAAATAATTTTTACCTTGTGAAGAAAACTGGTAATTTTAGACACAGTATTCCACCTGTTTGGTCCCAAGAGGGTTTCGCTGTAGGCGCTGGCTTTGGCGAAGTAAATGCTTTTAATGGGACCCTATTTGTTCCCTTCAAATGCCAGCATTTCTGACTTAATGATGGTTAATCAATTCCCACACACATCTAGGTCCATTAATTCGTCAGATTTTTCCAATTGATGTATTCACTCCAATCTTCTTCTTGCCATATTTCTTGTAACAGTTACCACTCAAAACAGAAACTTAAGTCGTTTAGGATTTCATAAGCTTTACATCCGTTACATAATTTACGGCACAGCGATTATTAATAAACATCTTTAATATTCATTAATTGTCAGCCAAATCTTGTAATCAAGGCTCGTCCCCGCAATTTTATGGCGCAACTCTTGCGAATCCCAAACAAGGTGGGTAATAGCACATTTTTTACAATATATGCCAAATATGTATATCGTTATAAACCAGACTAGTATATTTGCTTAAAGTTGATTATCTTGGAGGTGTTTTTAATTATACATGTAACAATTCTGTATTTGTTAGTGAATATGTGTATATTAGCATAACTGTTAATATAGTAATTTGCAAAATGAAATGGTATATTTTGAATAATTAATTAAAATAAAAGCAACTTAAAGTAATTGAATATTTTATCCTGATTTTGATTTTTTAATAGGCCTGCCTTCTACTCACACCAGTTTATTTCGTATTGATATAAATTAATGAAGCTTTATTTTCACGTCATGATGAGATGGTAAAAGACCTGAAGGGTTAGGATTTTGTTGCCAGACAATAAGGGTAATTAACAAATGGCAGTAGCTCGTGAGATAAAAGAAGCATTTTGGCCAAAAGTCATTTCTTAATTCGTTTAGCAGATAACCACATATTTCAAGCAAGGAAAGCGAACATTAACGTACTTTTTGAGTATCTGGTGTATTTTGAGCTTCCTTTGATCTCTGATAGTTCTTTTATGTGTTAGCGATAAATTTAAACGAAGACTTTATGGAGCATATAAAACTGAATTATCGGTCACAACAACCGCTTATAAATTATTTTTTGTGTATCATATCGCATAAAAATGACGTTGAAACTAAAAGAAAAAAAAATATCGCAAGGGTAAAAAATGTGAAGAAGCGCCATAAATAGTTTTAAGACAGGCTTTCACATTTTTACGACTTTTTGACGTGTGCCAAACCCAGCCTGGTGGGCCCAGCAGATCTATCAAAGCTATTAAATTTTGATTTCTTTAAAAGCTGTGAAACATGTCGACTTCGAGTTTTTTTCTAGAAGTATTTTTTTTTGTCTAAAAATGTTTAAAATTTGTAAAGAAATTTTGTGAAAGATTTGCCCGGATTGCCTAAATTTTAGTAAAAAATTAACGTAAGATACAAGTGAATGTTCTTGCACAGTCCGTTTCGGATGTAATTAACTAGGTAAAATTGAACTATTGTAATTTACACAGCTTGATTCATTTTATCATGAAGGTTTATTTTCATGCAACATTTTAGTGGTTATGACAAACCTGAAAAGTAAATTCTTTGAGTCTAACACCGCTGATGAAATATAACACTGTGGTTATATTCTTCACCGCGCATAACTTAGCTTAATTTTCGCATACTGAGAAGAAAATTGATTCATACAGATTACCAAAGTAAAGAAGATCATTTAAGGTTGCTTTTTGAACTATCAATGAAACCCTGCAATTCACAGAGTTGATTTTGGATACCAAATTGAGACAAGAGTCCTCTATGTCTGTGCATAGAGTTATCTGCATTTGCTGTCTGTGCATGTGGCAAAATCACTATCTTCTGGGAAACATTATTGCTGGAGAACCCTCGTGACCCTACACTTACACAAGTTGTCGAAACAATAATTCAGTTAGCTAAGTGGATAAGCTAGCAATTGGGCTGACTGTTTCATGATCGATCACAAACGGTCTTTCAATCTAAAAAATCCGACGTCTAATAACATCAAGAAATCTTCTTTTGACCTGAAAGGGACTTTTATGTGAAATTTGTTTGGTAAATAGGAAAAGTGTCCTGTCTGTATCTCCCAAATTCTTAGCCAAGAAAATAAATTAATCTTTTACATCTTAATAACATTGTTTTGTCATAGCCTTACAGAATTACAGCTCCAACACTGTCTAAATGCATGTTCTTTAAGAACAATGAATCTAGTGGTGAGCATTTTTAGTTAAACGTGTTAAGAATGATAGGACTGCCTTGTAACATTATGCAACAAATTTTTATTTTACCCAGAATAAAGGACAGGATCAGTTGCAATTGACCAAAATTGGACCACTGAGTCCAAATTTGGCCACAAGATACCTCAACTGCCTCACTAATTTTGAGATGCTGGTACCACTTTATTTTTACATGTTTTGCATTTCTACATTTTTTTGTTACTGACAAATTATTTCCACATCTTATTTGACGAAACGTATTACAATTTTTTTTCAGTAACAATGATATTTTATTTAAAAACTAGAAAATGGAAAGAAAACAATGTGATAAGATAATCTTGTAATAGAATAAAACCACAGAGAAGTCTAATGCGAGATTTAAACATTTTCCTTTCCTCCTTTCCTTTGCGTAAGATAACTATCTATCCAACAAATTTTTATAGTACATAAACAACTAAAAGAAAACAAGTTTATCTTGACCTACTAAAGTTCACCTAATTCAAAAATGACCATATATAAGAACAATCGACTCTTTGTCTTTGTTCTTAAGATAAGAACAAAGAGCATTGGTAATATTCGTCAAGTGCAACTGGTCTGGTCTTTGTTGTTGAGATAAAAACAAAGAGCAAGGGTCATATTGGTCAAGTGCAAGTGGTCTGGTCTTTGTTGTTGAGATAAAAACAAAGAGCATTGGTCATATTGGTGAAGTGCAACTGGTGTGGTCTTTGTTGTCGAGATAAAAACAAAGAGCAAGGGTCATATTGGTAAAGTGCGAGTGGTCTGGTCTTTGTTGTTGAGATAAAAACAAAGAGCATTGGTCATATTGGTCAAGTGCAACTGGT
>RDPX01000004.1:3706077-3728886 GCA_003991215.1 Morbakka virulenta
ATAAGAGACAGTGTTAGTCCAGTGCAACGGGCATCGTCTTTGTTGTTGAGATAAAAACAAAGAGCAAGGGTCAGATTGGTCAAGTGCAAGTGGGGTGGTCGTGGTTGTTGAGATAAAAGCAAAGAGTATTGGTCCTATTGGTCAAGTGCAAGTGGCTGGGCTTTGTTGTTAAGATAAAAACAAAGAGCAAGGGTCATGTTAGTCCAGTGCAACTGGCATCGTCTTTGTTGTTGAGATAAAAACAAAGAGCAAGGGTCATATTTGTCAAGTGCAAGTGGTCTGGTCTTTGTTGTTGAGATAAAAGCAAAGAGCAGTGGTCATATTGGTCAAGTGCAAGTGGTCTGGTCTTTGTTGTTAAGATAAAAACGAAGAGCAAGTGTCATGTTAGTCCAGTGCAAGTGGCATCGTCTTTGTTGTTGAGATAAAAACAAAGAGCATTGGTCATATTGGTCCAGTGCAAGTGGTCTGGTCTTTGTTGTTGAGATAAAAGCAAAGAGCATTGTTCATATTGGTCAAGGGCAAGTGGTCTGGTCTTTGTTGTTAAGATAAAAACAAAGAGCAAGGGTCATGTTAGTCCAGTGCAACTGGCATCGTCTTTGTTGTTGAGATATAAACAAAGAGCAAGGGTCATATTGGTCCAGTGCAAGTGGTCTGGTCTTTGTTGTTAAGATAAAAGCAAAGAGCATTGGTCATATTTGTCAAGTGCAACTGATGTGGTCTTTGTTGTTAAGATAAAAACAAAGAGGAAGGGCCACATTGGTGAAATGCAACTGGTCTGTTCTTTGTATTCGAAATAAGATAATAATTTGTTGCACACTGTAATTGAATAAAATAATGTTTATAGAAAGGCAGTCTTTCAAATGACTTTAGAAACACTAAAAAACATTTCAAAGAGCTTGTTTCTCTCTGAAATTTGCTACCTGATCAGTACTTTTTGGAGAGCCATAACGAGATGGTTGCATTAAGCTTCAATGCCCCAAACAAGCTCATGTTATGCAATTAAGGATTCTTTTCAAAAGAAGATGATCTTATTAGCATCTATTACCCTAAACAAACTTGGGTCATTGCTTTACACGTCTTAATAATAGCTAAATGTTTTAATTTCTAATTTTATCCAAATCCCAGAACAATGTTATATTTTTAGATTAAAATCTTGCATGGTATTTTAAGGAAGTGTTTACGCCAAGGTGTATGTATTATAGCACGCGTGCTGCTTGAGGTTTCAGGGAGGTAGCACGTCTAAAGGAGTAAGTCACACCCCTTTGAGCAGTACCAGCCTGGCACCCAACTCTCACTTGTTCCTCTGAATGACTGTTTGTGTACACCAGCCACCATAACGGAAGCAGCGGCTTCGACTGGGCAGAATAACCATTTGAGGGTAACCGAGGGGTCCTTGTGGTATGAGAAAGAGGCAAGAAAAGTTTCCATAAACGTTGCTTGTATCGGTCTATACCGTCAGTATGGTAGCCTTTGCATCACCTTTATGGACCTGACAAAACTACTCTGGATAATCCTGTCAAATTTCGGCTGCCTTGACAAGTTCATTTGCATGGTCAAAATCTTCAAAGACCACACGCAGGGGAATATGCCGGATAGTAGCGCGCACTCGGCACTATTACCTGAGGAGCCATGGCTTAATGGTTAGTGCAACTGCACCGTAACCAAGAATTCCGGGTTCGATTCCCCGAGCGGGCGGCTTTGGAAATTCACAAGAGAAAAAACCATTGGTTGGCGTCAGGAAGGATATTTGGCCAAGAAATTCCTGCCTGCCAAATCCAAGCCCCTGTGAAGGGCGCCGTCTGAGCCCCAGTTACTTGGGGGAAATGACGTTAAAGCCAAAACAAAGAACAACAAAATAAACTCGGCCCCATTACCTGCAACCAATAGCATCAAATAAAGCTGGCCCTGACACTGTTCAGCATGACATTTAGATGCTTTTCAAGATTATTACACTTAATTTGCTATTAAATACTGAACCGTCAGGAAGCTATTATACTTGCCGCAGCAAAAGTTCAGGAAAGCATCCTCAGACTTGCTCTTTGCAAACGATTGCACACTGAATGCCAGCACAATTGGATACACAAAAGCGTGAACCGTTTTTCTAAGGCTTGAAGATACTTTAGTCTTACAAACAGTCAAAGAAGACTAAGAAGATATACCAAACTCCACCCAAAGTCTTTAATACACAGCCAGCCATCAAAGTAGCAGACAAGCTGACAGTAGCAGATATGTTTTTCTATTTCAGCAGTACCCTGTCATGTTTTGTCACTATCGACAATGTCATCTAGAGAACAGAGTGAAATAGTGGTACATTCGGAAGACTGCTAAACAGAGTATGGGAGAGAAGAAGAGTCAGCTTCCATACAAAGCTGAAACTTTACTGTGCAATTGTCCTCTCATCACTACTGTATGCCTGTAGAACCTACATTTTGTACACCAGGCACACTAAGAAACTGAACTAATTCCATATGAGAAGCTTGTTAAACGTGCTACATACCAAATAACAGGACAAGGTCTTGATACAAAAGAACTGTGGAGAGCAGAAGTGAAGAGGATTTACCCCAAGCATAAGCACCCACGGCTCAGGTGAGCTAGGGATATGTGCTGCCCACCAAACAAAGTTGCAAAAGAGGCTTTCCACAATGAGAGGGAGAAAAGAAAGCGTTGCAAGAAAGGGAAAAAACCCACTAAGGATTCACCAAAGGTCTCCCTAAATCGCTGTGCTATCAACCACAAGACCTGGGAGGAGGTGACATAAGGCTGCCTCTCCGAGCGTGCCTCAATGATCTTTGGGGTAACTGGCTTTAAGATGACAGTATTAGAGGAGGAGGAATTAAATGGGAGGAAGAGCAAGCATCACTTTCTCGGCTACCCTGTGTTTACACAGAATTTTAAAGGCAAGGATTGGACTTCTCAATCATCTCCGCACCACCCATAAAAAGGCAGAAGGTTGTGGTGGTCTTCTCTCGCGAATGATGGACATCCCATTTTTAGAAGCTCCATTGTAATAGACAACTAATGTCGCCTGGGGGATGAGCAAGCCAGCGCATCCCTCAGCCAGTCCCAAGCCTGGATAAAGACAGAGGGTTCGGCGACAGGAAGAGCATCCGGCCGGTAAAAATCATATGCACCAAACTAAATTATGCCTGAAAACCGACGACAGCCAGACAATGGTAGGGCATCCCCCGTGTTAAGCGATGCGCAGCGGAACACTGGCTTTGACGCTGTGAGAAGTAAGCAAGAGAGGCTAACAACGATCAGGATAGCAACCCTAAACATCGGAACGCTAACAGCGAAGAGTAGAGAGATTGCAGACATGATGACCCGGCGCAAGCTGGACATACTATGCCTACAAGAGACGCGATGGACTGCAGGGAAAGCTGGAGGAAGGGCAAGAAAATTGGAGTAGGAGTGAAACGTTACTATAGTGGAGGGACAAGACCACGGAATGGAGTTGCGATATGCCAGAAAGAAGAATTGCAAGACAAGATCATAGAAGTAAATAGGAAATCTGACAGGATCATCAGCATGAAGTTGGTGACCCCCCAGAAAACCTACAACATCATATCAGCATATGCCCCACAACAAGGCTGTGATGAGGAACAGAAAGAGAGATTCTGGGCAGAACTTGCAACAGTAACTGACAACATTCGCATAGAGGAGGAGCTTTTCCTGGCAGGAGACCTGAACGGACATGTGGGAAGCAGTAGACAGGGATACGAGAGATGGCATGGAGGGAACATGTCACGTGGTAACATCAATGCGGACGGAGAGAAGATCCTTGATTTTGTTAGAGCTAGTGATCTGGCCTTGGTGAACACCTTCTTCGCTAAGAGCGACACGCAGAGTTATACCTTTGAGAGCGGCCCTAATAAGACAATTATTGATTACATCACTACAAGGAGAGAACGCCTGAGCAGAATAAAGAACTGCAAGGTGATTGTTGGGGAGTGTGTAGCTCCTCAACACCGCCTACTAGTGATGTATTACATCTACGTAAAACAGAAGAAGAGAAGGAGAAAGAGGGACAAGAGGATCTGTTGGTAGAAACTGTAAAAAACAGGAAGGAAGAGACCTAGTAGAGAAGCTGGAAGAAATACTGGAAGACACTGAAGACGAGACGAAAATGAAGTGGCAGACAACCTACCCCGATATCATACAAGTAGCTAAGGAAATCCTGGGAACATCAGTACCTGGGAAATACTTAGAGAAGGAGTCTTGGTGGTGGAATGAAGAAGTGAAGCAGGCAACAAAAGAAAAGAAGATAGCCTTTAAACGCTGAAAAATGGAAAGGACGGATGAAGCAAAAGAGCATTACCAACAAACAGACAAGATCAGCAAGGAAGAGTGTGCTATAGCGCGAGAAGCAGCAGTTGAAAACCTCTACAGGGAGCTGGAAGGAAATGTCCCTCAGATCATTCATCGCCTGGGAAAAACCAGGAACAGGAGGTCAAAGGACATCGACAGACTGCCCCTTATGAGGGATAAGGATGGGAAAATTCTATATGAAGCGGCTATTTCCACACCCTACTGAACACCAAAAATCGAATGGAGAAATTAGAGGAGGTACCACCGGTGCAAGGACCAGTGCAGGATATCAACGAGCAATGAGACCAGACGAATTACCAATTAAGCTAGTGAAATGCCTCAGAGAAAAAGGAATATCTTGGATAACAGCAGTAATGAGAAACATCATGAGAGACAGAATACCACAGGAATGGAGAGGAAGCACTGCCACACCTATCTTTAAGCAGAAAGGAGACCCACTTGAATGTGGAAATTGTAGAGGAATAAAGTTGCTCAGCCATAGCCTGAAGCACATGAAAAGAGTCATTGAAGCAAGACTAAGAGAAATAGTTACCATCAAGGAAAATCAGTATGGATTCCAAAGAGGAAAGTCAACTACAGAACCAATGTTCTGCCTAAGAATATTGCAAGAAAAATTCGGGGAACACAACAGGCCACTTAACATGGTGTTTGTAGACCTTGAAAAAGCCTACGACACTATCCCCAGGGAGCTAATTTGGCACTGTCTTCGGAGAAGAGGGGTTCCAGAGGAGTACATTCGAGTGATTAAGGACATGTACGAGGGCAGCACCACCAGAATCAGCACAGGCTCGGGGAAGTCGGAGAAGATAAAGGTAGAAGTTGGACTTCACCAGGGGTCGGCTTTGAGCCCGTTGCTCTTCATAATCATCATGGACCTCATCACTGACAAAATTGCTGAAGAAACCCCTTGTGCAATGTTGTTCGCCGATGACTTGGTGCTCTGCGCAGATGATCGACTAGAACTTGAGCAGCGACTTTAAGTGGAGAGAGGTGATGGGGAACGTGGGGTTGAAGCTGAGTAGGTCAAAGACGGAGTATTTGCCACCAATTGGAGAGACAGGAAACATCATGATGAATGAATACAACTCGAACGCATGAGCCAAGCTACCGAAATGTCACCAGTTCAAATACCTTGGCACCACGATCCAACAGGAGGGAGGCTGCCAAAGGGAAATCGAACTGCGCATTTCTAAAGCCTGGAACAAATGGAGACTGTTAACTTGAGTACTCTGCGACAGAAAAATGCCTCCCAAGCTCAAAGTGCTAATTTATAAAACAGCAGTGAGACCAGCCCTGATCTACGGAAATGAGACTTGGCCTATTACGGGTACTCAGGCGGACAAGATCAGCTCCTGTGAAATGCGCATGCTCAGACACTGCCTTGGAATAAGTTTAGAGGGGCACAGGAGGAATGAGACGATAACAACAGAAGCAGGGGTGATGCCAGTAAAGGATCTGATGAGAAAAAGGAGGATGGAATGGTTTGGCCATGTATGTCGCCGAAAAGCAGAGGAAGTCATCAGGATGGTATGCGAAATGAGAGTTGAAGGAAATAGAGGCAGAGGCAGACCAAAGCAAAGATGGAGGGATACAGAGAAAACAGACCTTCGCTTGCTTGATCTGGAGAGAGAGAGGACACTAGCGACAGGAGCAGGTGGCGGAGTCTGGTCGAGCGGAAGATACGGCAGAAACCCGCTACCCGGTCAGGATACAGCGGAGCAAGGTGAGCAAGGTGAGCATTATAATAGACAACTGTTAAGCTTTTTGACTTTAGCGCTGCTTAACAATATATAAAAATTTTGTCACGGAATAATGGGTTTCATAAATTTAATGAAGGTATGGGCAAGTAAGTAAATGAATGAAATTATTCAAGAGGAAATCGAAAGAAAGCTTTGAATCAAACAAATATGTTTTATAATATAAAATATTCTTATTCAATTCAAAATCGTAAAGTATCCATTCCTATAAAATATATATGCCAGTAAAAATAATTACAAAAATAAGCAAAGTCCAGCTGATTGCAGTTGGCTATTCATTAGTCGGTATAAGGTTAGCTCTTTATGTTGAAATGATGTACATTCAGACTTTTTCTGTCAACATATTCTTTTGGAGGTTATCACGTGAAAACTTTACAAGATAAAAAGTAAAATAAGAAATGAAATAAAAAATAGCGTCAATATTTAGCTTTTTAATTCAATACCATTCTTTTGTCGGCATCCATCTTGGTCATCATCGTCATCGTATGCAAAGTCTTTAAGAATATACTCACTTTGGCCTGTCACAAAGCCAGGCTGTTGTTCAATGAATTGTTGAAATGCATTAACAACATCCCGCAGTTTAACTTTTGATTTGTTTCTCAAACTTTTTTGTTTATCGATTTCCTCATTTAGGATTTTAATCTGTTGCAGATGTTGATCAATAGTCCTTTCTAACCCTTTCTTTTCGTTGTCATATTGGACTTGCAACTCTGTGATTTCTTTGTTTTTCTCTGTCAGTTTAACAGCTTCAAGATTTTCCAGTGCTTTCCTTTTCTCTTCATTTAATATTTGTTGCAGTGTTGCTATAGCATTCTTGAAAATACAGGAGACGTAAGATAAAAGAGAGAAAATATTGTGCTTAAAGAATATAGGGAAAACAAGTCAAGTTAATCGCTTATGCTTATTTTTAGGTCATTCAACCTACAGAAAGCTTTGTATTCAAGCTTTACAACAGGCTGATATCAAAACCAAGCTCAAGATAAAGATTGTACAACAAAACAAAAATAAAACATTTTCGGTCAAATTTTGTAATTAGATGTTCGCACCAGTTGTGAACAAAGGATTTACAAGATTTTAATGCCCATTTTAACCCTACATAACTAAAAACCCTGGTATTAAACTTGTTGTTGGTTAATAGAGGACGCTTTGATTTTGACAAATCCCACATTCTAAATGTGTTACGCAAATTCTAAATGAAAGATGTGGTGGAAATAATTGACCGTATTCGTAAAATTTGTCTCTTAATGGTTATTACATTTTAGTATATCTAAGTTTCATCATCATCTTCTTCGTCGTCTTTTCCGGACATTTTCCTGTTGTCCGGAAAACTCTTTTCTCCCATAATTTTGGAACTATTCAACTACTATTTGTCAATAAATACACTTTCACCATGTTTTCTCTGATATGATCGTGCTATTTTCTGTGTGGCCTTTCTCTTCTCCTTGGCACTAAAAGCCCCCATTTTTATCAGGCTGGTTTTAAAAAACTCTTTTCTTCTTCCCTTCACATGACCTAAGCGCTTCACTTTTTAAGTTCCATACTCTTCCAGACGTTCACTCGGTGCTAATAACTTCTAATACAAAAGTTCTTGTCACGTTCCCTTTTTTATTCCGCAATGTTCTGGCATCCAAGGCCGAAGTGAATATTTGAGATCCTTGCTTGCTGCTCAAGTATGATGCCAGATAGTAAGGCTAAGAAATTACACACTTACTTGAAAGCCATTATATGGCATAAATGAATAAAAATCATTTTGTACATTCTAAACCACCAGGAATATTTTACAGGAGAATTTGATAAGAATTGAACTATACCTTTTGTTTAAAATTCTTAAGTCAACATTACAGTAAAACTGTGTGTAAAGTAAGAGTACCTGATGGATCTTGCTGTGAATAGAAGAAGTTCCAGCATAAGTAACACCAGAAAGCATATACCAAAACAAAATCCTTAGAAAAGACTTACAGAGGCAACATCTCTGCGAAGAAAAAGTCACTGAAATAGGCAGACAGTTTAGGAACAATTTTAACACAATACCGGACCCTAAATTCTTTCAGAGGTTTTACCATTAAAAATAGGTACAATACCTCAAAGATGATAGTTATACTTTACGCAATGTCTAAATATAAACTCAATAACTCAATATAGAGCACCACCTCCCCAGAGACAAAAGGCTCATGTAACCTTAATGAGTTCCAACTTTTGCAATAACAGACAACCAAGTTAGTCAATTATGATTTCAGTTCAACCTTGAAGATAAAAAAGGCCCTCAGAAGACTGATTAAAGACTGTTTAAAGTCATGATACAGGAAAAGAAAATGGTTAACCAGAACAACCAAAATAAAAAAATTGGAAAAGTTTATTTCTCAATATTCGCAAACTTTTATGAAATTACATATTTCAACGTTCATTATACCAAATGAATTTCTGTAGAAAGCTAATTCAACCTTTATTTACCTACTAGGTTTTTAGGATATTTACATAAAGATCTCAATAATTTAAAGTTGAACAAGGTAGAACAAGGTTAGTATTTTAAAAAAAAAGTTATGGTAGATATACTGCACTGTCTATTAGGAATCAATGAGCAAAAAGGACATTAATGTAAAGATGTATTCGAAGGAGATGATTACGTGAGTTTATCTTAATGGTAGAGGGTAGATCTACCGTCTTCTTCTTTTCTGTTCCGGGTATATTTTCTGCTTTTATATTTATTAGTTTCTTCCTCTGTTTTTTAAGAGATTGTTTTTTACTAGGAGAAAAAGCTAATTATAGAGCTGGAAAATTTAACCCCGAGTCCCTAAAATACCAGTTTGGCGTCTGGCGAATTGAAACCTGTCCCATAGAAAGGTCCCCTTCCACCTTGGTTGGCATCTCCTCTGGAGAAAGTGTCTCAATCAAAACAACAATGGTAATGTTACCTCAAAATCGCCCCACTTTAATAAAGACAGTGAGTGATAGACAGTGTTTGTTGTAGCTCCGTTTATAACTAGGCCTGTCATCTTCGGTCTCAGTTAGTTTGCATGCTAGTGGTCTGCGTGTAGGAATCGTTTCGGACATTATTTTCTGGTTTTAATTAATATGAAGAAACGTCAAATGAACAGACCAAGAACTTACTCGACAGACTATTAATGGTTAAGGTATAAAAAGTCTTCCGACACAGGAGTGACTCATCATTCGACAATTTAGACACAAGGTATGGTAGTACCTGCTCTGCACAGACCCGGGAAATAGGCTTTCTTATTACTTTCGGAAATGTTAGAGTTCCTCATTTCGTCTTCTATCTCCTCATTTTTTTTGCCTTATGTAGAACAATCCTTAATGTTAGTAATAGGGGTCTTCATGCTGACGACTATTTAATTTTACTTCAATTAGACCCTAAACCTCATCTTCATGGTCCTGCTACCTATTCTTAACAGACTGGTCCAGCGTGTAGAATACAAAAACTTGAATCTAAAAGCATACCTTTTATGTTCTTTAGACTATTTGTTCTTCAGCCCATTTGTTACATATTTTTGTTGTATCGTTGTATGTTTTTTTTCTTGTTCAGCTATTGAAACAGAATCAGACTCCTTCGATAAGGCTCTGGACAAGTATCACATGGCTTGATTGACGTATTCTACTAGGATCGACAGACCTGGTGAAGTTACTTATAAATTCGCTCTACCCTATACTTATACAGTTTTTTAAGTTTTACGCAAAATGTACCGATTCATAATTAGAAGAACCTGCTCTCTTAGATCTCCTTTCGACTTTCATTCCTAAGCATTATAAAGCTTCATCTTCGGAGCTTTTAATCATGTTGGTGTCATTGTAGATGTTAAGACAATTGTCTTGGTCTTGTTGACAGGCAAAATTATCGTGGGGCTATTGAAAAATTTGTACACAGTTTTAGAGATTAGGTCATACCTCATCCTCCACCATGGTTATATAATCATTGTTTTTCTGCTATTCCTCATCGCAATTATTTTTATGTTCAGTTTAAGCGTGTTACAACCGACGAATTTCGGTTTTCTTTTCGTTATAGCTAACAATGCTTGTAAAAGGATGACTTCTGACCTTGACTCTTGCTATACTGAGCAGTTTCGTGAATTTATTTCTTCCTTGAAAATTCTGAACTTAATGGTCTCAGAGGAAGCCACAGATGTAAGAACTTTATCATGTCTTCAGTCATCAGCTTTTTCTGAGATACGTTTTGAGAGATACTTCTTCCATCGTCAGGCCTCATTTCTTCCTTAAAATGTGAAGGTCGTGATTTCTGAAAGGGTAGCAACAGTATAATGCATCGCAGCAAGTCGATTATTTCTCTACTCTTTTTTGGCATTCGGTTTTTTGTGTATTTTAAGGATAAGGTTGATCTCTTTGCTTAATTGGTTTTCGTCCATTCTTCTCAGGCTGTACCTCTATTTGCAAACTGAAACTTTTTGGACTATGTCATCATAAATCCAAGGTTGGGTGCAAAGCTAATTTATGGGGATGATCAACCTAAATCTCGAGGTCCAGGCTTGCTTCAGGAACTTTCCTTGAAAAAGCATGCTTCTGTGTTATCTTCTTTGCTCTTCAAAATTGTTATTCATTGCCTGTCAGGTTCTTTTCCACCTTCCTGGTAGGTTTCTAATGTTGTACCTCTCTTAGAGAATGCAGGTGGTCCAACTTTTCCATGAAAATATCAACCAGCAAATTTTCTTTCTGTCCTTAGTAGGGTCTTAACAAAATTTATCAACAATGCAATCATCAAAATCTCGCAAAACCTAGGGTTTTTTCCTGATGACCAGTACAGATTTAGAGGATGTTGTTCCACTGGTGACCTTTCGACTGTAATCACAGAACGTATCTATATGTTAATGGCTAGTGTAATAAAGGGGATGCTATAGCTCTGGATATTTTCAAGGCATTTGATAAGGTGTGGCACGGTTGTTTACTTCCTAAGGCTTCTGTTTATGGTACTTGTGGGAGAGTCTTTGGTATCACTTTGGCCTTTCTTTCAGATCATAAAATGCGAGTCAAACTGGAAAAAATTATATATGGCAAGTATTTCATTCTTGCCGGCCTTCCCCAAAGTTCTAAACTTGGTCAACCAACTGATTTGGTTCAGTAAAAAGCTAAGTCATTTCCTCCGTTCAATATTCACAATCATTCTACTCTTAACCGTGGTAAGGTTGCTTCTCCTCGTGATGGATACTCGTCAGTTAGGCAGCTGGTGTTTCATTTTCTCCAGCTCCTTCTTGGACTTCCTATTGTTAAACTATTGGTAAGTCTGCTTCTAAAAAGGTTGATTCTTTGTATCGGACTAAAGAGTACCTCACGAGTGAGGCTAATCCCTATCTTTATAAATCTACTGCACACATTTGCATGAAGTACTGTTGTCGTACAGGTACTCACTCCTATCATCTTGATGTCCTTCATCGTGTTCAGAGACCAGTTGGGAATATGATAAATTAAAACCTTGCTGGTTCTCTTAACCTTTGTCTCACTGACGCTGGTTGTAGTCTTTTCTACGGGTATTATCATGGGAATTGTTTAGGTGACCACTTCTCGCTGGCACAACCTTAGTTAGTTGCATCTCGTGCGAGTCATCTATCCAAACTTTTCATCCATACTAAGTTGTTGGCCTTCATTGCCAATCTTTCTTTGAATGTAGTCTTTTTCGTGCAACCTGTAGACTGTGCTAGATTTTATCACATCAGTTGAATGTTTTTAAGTCCAAGTTCCAGGGTTACGTTTTGACCTAACCTTTTATTTCTTGTATTTTCACAGTCCCATACACTTGGTAGCATTATGCCTTGTAAGGTTCTTAATTGCAATGAACGACCACAAAGAGGTAAAAAAATGAAGTAGCCACCAATAGGAAAATAATAACAACTCCAAATCCTTTGTGTTTGATTGATCATAATTAACAATAACAATTCACTTGTACGGGAATAAAAGAAGGTAATGTTGACGACTTATCAAACTGAAACACCTATATGATTACATTCCATAAAATTCTAACAGTTGATTGGGCACTGTTATAAATTTGATTTTTTAGAATATTTTACCACCTGACCTTGGGAACATGAAAGCCAAGATAATTGTTGAGAGAAAATATACAAAATGTTAAGTTACCATAGCAAATTCCATTAATCATAAATATTAAAGTTGTAACCACAGGATGCCTTTTGAACTTGCCCTCCTGATCCATACTGTAGCCTTAACTAATAATGTTCAAAGGATGCTATGTCCTTACACATAAAATTCTTCTTTCTTTTCGAAACTACTTTTTAATTATTTTATAAGGAATTTCATGTTTTCATAGTATAGATTATCCGTTAAAATTTTTTGGTGAACAAAAATATTATACCGGTCCTCTAGGGATAACAAGGTGCAAAATTTGTTTATTGAGATCATCTATTTAAATATGGTACATCATAGTAATAATTCAATAATTGAATTTTTTAGGATGACCCAGGGTAGATTAGCATGGCGAAATTTAGTGGAGGCCATGGCAGGTCTAATAATGACCTACCCGTTCCTTGATGATGATAAATAATAATTGTTAACGACGCTTTCATCTTTTTTCCATTATTTTCATATTTTTATATAGAAACTTATTGTTGGACGTCAAATATAAATCTACGTAGACAGGGCTGAGCCCCCACTAAACCATTTCTCCTTTAAGTTAGAAACTTCACATCCTCACAAACCAAGACGAAAAAAATTGGTCAATTAAATTGAAGAACAGAGTTTGAAAAATATTTTGAAAAAAGCCAACAAACGAAATACTCCAATTCAGTTGTCTATTAAACATTTTTCATTTTTTCACTTCATGTGCTGTCCGAAATACCTCTAAAGTGGGCACATTTATGCTGAGACTAGGAAGGCTTAATATTGATTTTTCTATTAAACAAACGTTACTTATCCATTTATTGACGGTCAGTTATTACTGTAACCATGAAGACTGTATTAATGTTGTAATTACCTGCTGTTCCAAATTCAATTGTTGTTTCATTTCTTCCATATCTTTCGCATGGTTTATCCCTATGACAGCAAGATCCTCAGCGGTTTTCAATTTTTCTTCATTACGTGTTTTTTCTATAACCCTGGTTTTCTCCAATTCAAACTCTCGCTTTGCTTCTGACAACGCCAGCTGTAATCTTTCCTCGCCTTGTTGTCGTTCTTCTTCAATTTGTTGGGTAGCAATTTTCTTCATAAGTGCTTCAACTCGCTTGGATTCTGTATGCACCGCTTTGTCCTGTAAAAGATGATATAAAATCCTGCGATCAATAGATGGTGAATAACGTACTAGCGTTTGGCAATGCCGCTGACATATTAATGCGTTTAAAAGGTCTTTTACACCAAAGGTAAACATGAATACAAGCAAACAAAAAATATGACCAGGTTTTTGCTCATCTTTCTACTTAAGGAAGAACTGTAACAACTATTTTTGAATAAAGAGGTAAACATTTCCTGCAGAAGAAATTATCAGAAACAAAGCAAGGTTTACAAAATAATTGGAAAAGCTGGTCTTCCGTAATATGATGACCGTTTATAACTCCAGTGTGCATATATGATATCTCTAACGACTTTTAGCTGAATATAATGTGAAGAGTGATAAATTAACTACAGGAAAGTTGCTTTTTACAATGTTTTTAAAGTCTGGGAGTTAATGTTAAAATTTGATGGCAGTGAATATTGGTAAAATGTCATTGCCTCGCCACAGGTCCAGAAAATGTCATTAACAAGTGTAGTTATTGACCACAGATCAGCACAAATTGGGTGATAAAGATAATAATCAGTTAATTTGTAGTGGTAGCCGAGTAGTTAAGTCAACAGATTTCAATGCAAGAGGTTCGAACTTCGAACCTCTTGAATGACCGCGCCGCTGGAAGTACTACGTCCAATTTGTTTCTTTGTTATAGGCGCTACACTTTTTAGATTGTACATGTTTTCAGAGTGAGAATTGCGAGAAGGAAGAAACCAATAAATAAAAAACATTGAAAAGTAGAAAATAAAAAAAGAAATTAAATAAGAAAAGTAAGCATCTGCGCTAAAGTGGTTTCAAAGCCTTCGTAAGAGTGAGACCGAAATACAAAAACAAAAAAGAAAAACAACAACAAAGAAAAATCACAACTACATTTGGTTGCTTTTAAGATTGTGAAAATTTTGAAAACGCTCTTCGACAGCGATGGTCACAAAAATTTACTTTACAGCCTGTAATGTTAGTGAAAAGAACACAAATTTAATAAAAACAGAGCTATACTAACATGCTTTGAATGGGTCAGTCACATCTGACAAGACTTGAGTTTCAATACAAGGATTGGTGTTAAATACGAGAGATTAGAAAGCAACGCATGGTCATATGTAAAATAACAATATGTCTTCAACACTTGTAATTACAAATCACGTTACCTTTTTACTGCATTAACTGTTCCTGAAATACCTGCACTCATTCTTAACCAAAAAATATTTGCAACCACATCTTGCATTTGAATACGCCGTTCATTCCCAAGGCACCTATCTCAGGACATTTTTGCACCCTTGCAAAAATGGTCTAGTCGAGAAAGAGCGTCGCTATCTTGGATATATTAAATGAACAAAACTTTTAAAAGTTATTTAAGCCTCAGATTTTAAGTAGTTCTCTTGACAATAAATCTTGTTAAAAAATTTTTTTAGTGGTACAAGATTCCTCAATTTGGATTTGACCTTTCTAAAGTTAAAACATGCAGCTTAAAAGGTCCACAGGTAAATTGTTGCTGTGGTGTAGAAGTACCCAAATGCTGTCATTAAATCCGTTTTAAAAAGTGAGGTGGGTTGGAAAACTGCTATTCTAATTCTCTCAATATTACTGTTATTTCTTGCTTTTATTTAACATTAAAAATTTTATGAGAGCCTTGGAAGATTAAAACGACGCAGCATTCTAAAGAAACGCCTTATATCTGTGGTTTATTCTAGTTTATGTTTCAATTTTGTGTTTTAGCATCTATATTATTTCTACTTTTTTGACGAAAAAAAACCTCGTTATTGAAAAAAGTGAGAGTAATTTCATTTTATAATTAGTTAATTCTTACAGCATTCCTTTTTTAAATGCATTAATCTTTATTTTCATAAAAGTTATGGAAATATTGAAAACTGCTTTAAATAATTTATAGTACTGATATGTAAAGTCTTTAAAGAACTACTGCAGACAGTATCCTTTACCTGTTTCTTCTTTGCTTCTTCTAATGCATCTTGAAGTTCTTGTTCTGCTCTCGACTGCGCATTTTCTATTGCTTCGTTCTTTTCAAGTAAAGCTTGGTCCTCGAGGTTCTTTTGTAGTGACAAAAGCCTAGATTCAAGCTTACTCTGTACCTCTGTGTTATTCTTAGCATATATTGCATTGCCTAAAGCTGAAGCAAGCGGCATAAACAGTAACAATATATATCGGTATAGACACTGTAAAGTAACTATAACAAAACTAGTACCTGGATGGCTGTAAGCCAAACTGGTGATAGCAATTATAAGGCAGCTTGCTGATATATTCTGGAACTCACAATAGGTTCGTAGACTTTCTAGTGAAAATATAGTCATGTTCATTAACTTATCAATCTATCCAAGTTGTTGGAATAATACCTGTTGCTAATCAGGAGTTCGATACATGTCTTGAGTTCTAGCAGCAATAGCAGTTTTATCAAGGACCCTTCAAGGATTAAGTTCCTCGTGACTTGATCCACTAGTATCCCAAGGTAACTCAATTATATCCTCAATACTGATCCAATACACTACCAGGATTGAGATGTATCAAAGTGACCAAGTGACAGGTTGTATTTGCTAAAGCTGGATTTACAAAGGTGAAAATTACCGTCAAAAATATCAAACTAAGCATGACGATTGAAGTGTTGAATTGCTATGTTTGTGAAGTGCTAACGCATTGAGCCCAAAATGGTGATCTGATATGAAAGTTGAGAGTTTCTGAATAAAATGAAGAGAGTTTTAAAGACAAATAAAATTTGAAACCAAGACCTGTTTGAGAGATTGTAGTGCTCTTAGACAGACCAATACTGTCAAGCTCTCAAGGCTTGGTAACTTGAATGTGTTCTCTGATTGAATGGCTTTTAATATATGTTGAAAACAATCTATAAAATTAACTGCTTTTGTCAACTCCTTACCCTTTCTAAAGATATTTTATCATGGTTTCCTAAGTGGGGGAAAATATATATTTTTAAGGGTCTTAAGGAAGAATTTAAAATCATAAGGTGTAAAATAATTCAACTGAAATCGTCCACCTTACCGGTAAATCCATTTACTACAATAATAAATGCTTGGCTTTGATCCACAGGGTCAATCGGTGAGTTTGACTCTTTTGGCTGTTAATTTCGTAAGCAAGAATTTCTATACAGAAGTCTTTTTACTCACTGTTTTCAGCCTTTGTTAGTACCTTTTTCTAAAAGCAATTCCCTTAGAGAACGTATTCATTAAGATGTAAAGGAAACCAATAGTTTCACAAACATTGAAGTAGTATCAGATGTTTTGGTACCTTTTACCAAAGCAGTTCCCTTAGAGAACGCATTCATTAGATAAACGCAACAGGCTAAGGAACAAAACAAAAAAGGAAATGGTAACTTGGTCCTCTCTTAAGTTTGACAGCAATACAAGCTCTTTCTTAACATACTTCTTGTGAGTTCAATATTTTGGTCAACCACATTTTTATGTCTACAGTGCATTGCCGAGGATACCACTGAACAATTTTGGAAGCAGTTACACGAATACAGAATACAGCATTGCCCCTCTAACACCGTATTTTACTACCACAAAAAACAGCACACAATAGGGAGACCATACTTTGAGAGGTGGGACAATATGTACTCAATTTTTCAAGTGGTAATATTACTGCTTTGCGGTGTTCTACCATTTGATACACAATTAGATTACTCCGATGAATTTGTAAAAGTACAATAAAATAAAGGATCTCCTAAACTAATCTCTTCTTTTTATTTTAAGATAATTCATATAGTTCCATAACATAAAAGAAACGAAGTTACATTTTATGTCTCCATATTCACAACAAGTTGTACTTACTATCGACTCAGTTTACAGGCTTCAATCGTTCTCTCAAGTACTTGGGTGCTAACAAGCTAAAGGTTGATGATGGTGGTGTTAAAATTAAGCTCCGACTACAACTTCCGCTTTAATATGAACAGCATAAGGTAATACTCAACATTCAAACGAGGAAAGAGAAAACACCTTGTGAATTTAACAAATCATAAAATATCTTGGCAACCCTTTTAGCCTAAGAATTAAATTTTGGGAGACCAAGTTACATTTAAGGTCAAAGGAATCTTTATTGCATGGAGCGAACTTACCAATTATATCCTTGTGGGTAGCCTTTTGGATCTGGCAAGAGCTTGTGTCGTCAGGCGACGCAGGTAAAACGGACAGATTGGCGTTCTTAATGTAAGCAGCCATGAGGTCGGAATCAGCTGTTTAATGAATCCTTAAGGTGCACAAAAACAAACGAGCGTTGTTAAGTCAAACATTTTTTACCCTCGTTTTTAGATCCAGCCAACAAGAGGCTAAATCAACATGATCTTTGAAAAGCTTGCAATCAGGTTTTGTTTCGACAGGGAGACATAATCTGTGAGAGGAGTTTTAATAGTGGCACGTTCATAGATTTCATTTGTGCCCATTATAGGATAAAGGCTTTTATAAATCAGGCAGAGTAGAGTAGAGGGATGTATCTTTGCACTTAAAAAAGCTGGCGCTAAAATACAAGGTATAAGTAGTTTAGTAATTTAATTTAGAACAGGGATAACCGTTTAGAGCATGAAGTTATAGTATTTTTTATGAAACCAAACAGCAAGTTAGCAATGTCGCCTTGGTCAAATTCAACACGTAGCACTTCGGAGGTATTTCAGTTTCTCAGAGAATCATGTGTAGCAGTTTCTCACGAACCATCTCCGAAAACGATTTCCAAGCTACGACTAAAACTTGAGGAGATTGGCTTGGATGGCAAAATGAACGATCAAAATCTAATGAAATATACTGCTTTTCCACTTGAAATGGCATTTGGGAGGGCGAGTTCACTTAAAGAAAATACTTTAATAGAAGCATTTAATTGCTATAGTGATATCCTTAATCTTTGGATTTTGTCCGACAGTGAAAAAGGCCGTGATATTCTTCGATGGTGTTGCAAGTTCTTGAGCTCGAAACAAGCAGTTTCCGGTAAAGATTCCATTGCAAAAATATCGGAAGAGCTCAAACTAGCTATAGTAAAGTGTATAGAGGCCCTTTTTGTAAAGGAAAATAGTGGCATATTAAAATGTTTACTCAAACATGAGAATTCACCATTGTTAGGACACATTATTTCTTTGTTGTTAACCTTAGCTGAATTCGAAGGTAACCGTGAATTGAAAGTGCACAGTTTAAAGTGTATTTCCATGGTGGTAGACTGGAACATTAAAACGAATTTTGAATCCTTAAAAATTATAAGCGATTCATTAGCAATGTTTTTGCCGGGTATAGTTACCACATTGACCCGAATAGTAACCACGGACCCAAAGAACAGATATTTGGTCACTATAGAGGCACTGGGTTTATGGAGGTCCGTCATATCGGTGGTAATGAATGATGCAGTCTTTCAGGCAACAACAAATAAATCTACTTTAACAAGCAGCACGTGTGATAATCAAAATTACTGGGAAAGTTCAATGGGAGATCATGATAAAAGAAATATGGAACTATGTCGGGATGTAAAATGGTTCCAAAAGTCAGCATCGAACATTAATATGCTTCTAACAAAATTGTTTCCAGTTGTGACTGTTTCAGATAACAGTAAAGTTTTAATACAAGGGTTAAAACTTACCGAGACTATTCTCAGTGATTGCATGGAAGCATTGGATATTTGCATACCAACATCTGCTGAAATGTTAGCTTTTTTTGTTGGTTCAAGTAACAGCGATATTTCACGGGAAAGCAAGAGAATTTTGGAAGAAGCCAGCGTTAAGATGCAAATTAAAGGTAAATTTTGGGTAAATATATTTATCAGATTCCATAATTTTCTGAATAAGTGTATGATACTTTTTAGTTATTTAGATTTTGTAATGTGCACAGTTTTTAACTCAAATGGTCAAGAAAATATACCATTGTTTTATGTTATATTGTTGCAGGTGTATGTATGTTTGTATGTATGTATGTATATGTATGTATGCATGTATATATATGTTTTGTGTACATGAATTTATTGTTTTATTTGCTACAACTGGAGGTGGTAGTAGAGACCAGCTCCCACCATCTACAAAATTCACTCAATGGCATGTGTCTGAAAGAAACAGTAAAATCCCAGCTTCTGGCCAGCTAGTGTGGCTAAAATAGTAGGAGCAGCAAAAACTGGTTCTGTTAACAAGGAGAAGAGGGTGAAGATGGGTCCCTGATACCTTAAAATGGTTGGTTTGGACAGCAGATGGGACAGATCTAAGCTGATCATATAGCAAAAGGAAAACTCTGAATTGAAGTGTGCATTGCCTTGTGGTCATAATAATTTATGAATAAGGCTTTGGGAATTAACTTCATAAAATCTGGAGATAGGCATAGCTTTGACATCCAGAGAAGTTTCAGCATTTTACTCCTTGGACAACTCTGTTAGACCAAGTAAAATTGTTTCTGGCTGTTGCTCTTTGGCTTTCACAGCCTGCCTTCTGCAAGTCCAGTGTGTCTCACTCTGAGCCTTCAATTTGATGTATAGACTATGTGGTTTTGAATCAAGATCTGGCATGTTTACAGCATGGAGAACATTTCCTTGCTTTGCCATGTTAAAGAAGTTGTTGATGGACTGGCCAAATGAAGTCCATTCCTTATGACAGTGTTTACATGCAGTGTATATTGTAGTGCAAGCTTGAGTAGGTCCCCATTGCAGTGAACATAGATCGTTTAGGTTAGATTTCCTTTACCCTTTAGACTACACCCTTTTCTTTGTCTGTCATGTTAGATACCCTGTCATAGCACTGGCCAGCCACAACCCCAGTTCTGAGCTAAATGTTATGAAGTATATCCAATGCCAGTTTGAAAAGCCCTTCTTCCCACTGTAAACATAATTTCATGGAAGCTAATGAAGGTTTCTATTGGCTGCCCATTGTGCACATAGCACAGACACCCAGAGATTTGCTCCCTGTTGCTAAAATCAGTTGTTTCATCCACTATTGTAATGAAATTCAACTTCCAGCTTCTTGCACATTTGCAGACAGGTTCTTTAGAAGAAGATTGGATGTAATATTAATAATCCCATTCTGCATCTCTGGTGAGAGATACTGATGATTTGCTGATAGCTAAAAAGTTAATCTCTTGCCAAGCCATGGGATGTCTCTACATTGATGCAGAAGTTCTATAAAGTTTCCTCAACTAACATCTGATACATCTCCAATGTTGGACCTGTCTGTGGAATGACCCCATTGGGAAATGTTTTGTTGTTTAGTGTAAAGAATGGACTCTACAATGACTTTGAGACTCTGTTCTTAGTGATTAAGCCTCATTGGCTACTGTCAAGCTGGAATAAAACTGATGTTTTTCATCTTTTGTTTATCTTACACTGCAATCCATTTTGACATAGCTATACTATGACTATTACTTTTACCATGTTTTGATAGCCTTTCAGGCTTTTTTAAGTTGCTGAATGTGAAACAATGGTAACTGAGAAACTTCTCACAGGGAAACACACAATTGACTTTGTTGAGATCTCATTGCTGGTTCATGGGTATTTTTGAAGAGTTCTGGGTTCAAGTCTCTTGTTTCATTGGGAATTTTCCTGTTATCTTCTTTTAGAAGGGGTTGCTTTGGACTTTCCAACATCCCAGTACCAGTGACTGCAGATTTATCCCCTGAACATTTGTCAGTTGGGCCACTATAGGCTTTTAATGGCTGTGTGCCCCTGACAGATCATTCAGCCTATGGTACAACAGCCACTCTGACTTGGGTCTCAAGTTGTTTGTCTTCAACACCAGTGTTAATGTCCAGGGTATTGGCAGATTCTGTAGCAGAAAAAGCAGTTTCTGTCTGCTCTGCTTTTTCACTTGGCTGTGCAGAATAAATCCCCCAATTAGAGTTAACTTTATTTTGGATCAATAATCATTTGGAATGTCGCTTGTTAATCATATACATAAACCTTTTTAAAGTGTTAAGTTTTGTAATTGCCATCAATTTCTTTTCCACATTTCAAGCATTTCACTTTGCTCTGGTATAGGCTCATCTTGTCTTGCCCATGTCACAAAGAATAACAAAGATACATAATATGGAGGAGTTTACTGTTAATAGGGTAGAGTAAATCAGTAACTTTTTTGCAAAACGAATAAAAGACGAGTGTTTTCATTGGCCATTTTTTCTGTAGAGATCAAATCCGATGCAAAAATTTACATTGGAGCATGATTTCGGTCAGAAAAGGTGCCATTTTAAAAAATTGCCACAAAAATTTTTTTTGGAAGTAGTAATTATTTTTGGAGCTTCTAA
Source organism: Morbakka virulenta (assembly GCA_003991215.1). Taxonomy (NCBI): domain Eukaryota; kingdom Metazoa; phylum Cnidaria; class Cubozoa; order Carybdeida; family Carukiidae; genus Morbakka; species Morbakka virulenta. The sequence goes on from RDPX01000004.1 coordinate 3,727,605, forward strand.
TGCATCCTCTCAAAGTTTCTAAAGGTCATTGAATAATTTTTACAATAGGAATTACCTTATCCCTCATACTTGATGATTCCACATTATACCTAGGTGAGTCCACCATGTACTTTGCATTTTTCGAGCATGTCCAATGTTTTGGTATGTTTTTTCTTCTTTAACTTGGCTTTCTTCAGTAAAGCCAGCTTTTGAGTATGTTTCACAGTAGCCAGAAAATCAGGTTCTATTTTCCTGACACGTCGAACTTCCTCAGAATTGCATGCCCATTTCCACTTTCACCGTTTCTCTGTTTCCGACATTTCCAGAAACTTTGAATCAACTAAATATGCATTTGTAGTTACCACATTTTTCCTGGATATCGTTTGAACAGACGTTGTGCCTCCACAAATTTTCAGTCTTTTGTCCAGCTTGGTGAATTCGCTCTCACATCCTAGGTTGGTGAGAGGAGCATAGTTCAATTTGGCATTCTCGGAGTGCATCGATTCACCACCAGTTACTATATTGAAAAAAATCCATTTTGCTGAGTTGGCAATTCTAAGTCTCGAGTATTTCATCGATCACAGCCTGGACCAGACATCTACGACCGGAAACTTTATCAGATTTGCCCTTGCTACCTCCCATTTCAGGTATTTTCTTGGCAAAGAACCCTCTCACACTAATCCAATTCTGTCTCTGATCAACAGTGCTTTCTAGTTTCATTGACTGTTTCTCATCTATCCCAAGCAATCTCATGAATGGAATTATGATCCAGTCTCCTATATCAGAATAGATTTCCGAGCAAAGGATGAACCAGTTGTTCTGAATAAATGTTGAGACTGCTAAAACCAGTTGGTTTGAGTTTTTATCGACGATTGCCTTGAAGAAGTCTAGGATGGATTGGTGCAGTGCAATGAATTCTTTGGCAATTTCTGCTATGCGTCTGAATCGATTGCTTGTAAATCCCTTGAATCCATTGTGGTCAATCTGCTGCAGCTGCAACCAGTTCTTGTATTAATTGTACAATGATACAGAGAGACTGGCATGACTGGGAGACAGTAACTTCGCTACAGCTATTTGGCCCAGAGTGTGGATGGAGGTTAACTATGACAGGAAGGCTTTCTTTCACAGTCAAAGGCAATGATTCTTCACTGCTTGTGGAATCATCATCATGTGTAGCTAATTATTCATTTCCAGGAGTATTATAGTCCAAAAGTGAATGAAGAGTCCAGTGTTGTCCAAAAATTATATTAGCAGTTTTCACTATAATACCGGCGATATCGCCTCGACTTACTTGATGATCAGC
>RDPX01000004.1:3730398-3827164 GCA_003991215.1 Morbakka virulenta
TCGAGGGTTCATTTTGTTGGTTTTCTGGTCATTTCTGGTCGCCAGTTTGAAAAAATGCATTTTTCTGACCGAAAGCATACATGAAGGACAAAAATACGTTCATTTTTGGATTCAGCGTTGAATTTGGCCTCGAAAACCACTCATCCCACTAAGAACTTACTGATTTACCCTACCCTACTGTTAATCATGGTTTAAATACCAGTAAAAGTCATTTAAATATACCTTCCAAAATATGATAGGTCTACACAAGAGATGCAATCCCTGAATATCTTCCTTGAGATAACAAAAGGTGTTAGGTAATGACCTGAGTAAACTGTGATCTTCCTTTAGTAATGTATTTGATATGGCATTGTCATACCACAAAATAACCCTACTGTCCAGTGTCACAAAACAGTGACACTGGACAGTAGGGTTAGAGAGTTAAATATATCTGCCCAATGTGGGGCTTCATTTAAGACTACACAGAATAGCTAGTCAGAATTTTACTTTTCCTCAAAGATTGGCAGCAATGTGTTTACGTTTGTGCAGTGTTTGAAAAAGTTGATAACTGTTTATTTAGTTGAGGGTAGATCACACTTGTTAATTGGTTCACATTCTAGTGTTTTTGTTTATTTTTTCTTCATTTATTTTTCCTCTCCAGATTGCCCAAATTTTAGCTGATTTCCAAATCCAGAGGGAGGGGGGCAGTTGTTCCTTGTGCCTTGCCCGCTATGCCTGTGACTACTCATTTAGGAGAAACTTGAATGTACATGACTTTGGCCCATTAAGGCTTTTAAAGAGCATTTGTTACTGCAGAGTTGCAGAGATTGGACTTTGGCATTGCTGCTGGCAGTGACATTCATGTAAGGCAAAGGCCAATTAACATGGTGTTTTTATTAAACAATCCTTTTGTGCTGGTAATCCAAACAAGGAACATTTATAAAGATTTTGTTGCCTTTTCAGTTAAGTTTACCTTGACTGATTATATGGAATCCCATATAAGAATCGATCACATAGTGGAGTTACAAACTCTCTTTTCTTTTGAAAGATATATCTTTATCCTAACAATGTGTCTTCCTGCTATTAGGCCAGTGAAAAGATTATTTCCTTCTGTGTCACTCTATTTCTATACTCTGTCTACTCCCAACCCCCCAAAAATGTGATTTGGTCGGTTATTTCAATACCTGCATGCGAAATGAATATGAAACATTAAGTGAGATATTCCATTAGGGTATTGGTAAAATGAACAACACCACTGATAAACAGAATTTAACATTTTTTGCAAATTTAAGTATTTCATGTGTTTTTACCTGATGCCAGATGATTGTTCTTTTCGTTAGTGTTTAGACACAACCCATTGAGAGAGTACTTTCATCTCTCATTTATTTTTGTGTTAACATTTATTATTTGTCAAAATGTGTAGTGTTCTTTTTCTTGAAGTTTGTACAGATGTGATTTTGTTTTTTTACAAGAGCAGTTAAAGAAGTTACATGTGCTTAAAGAGATTGTATTTTTACAAGGTAACTTTTCTCTTATAGGATGTCTTGATATTATTATAATAATATCAAGACATCCTATGAGAGATAAGTACTCTTTTTATGCTCCTGAACAAGCCATTTCTTCTCACTGTCTAATTATAATAGGTAAGTATTGGACTTACTCATTATAAGTAGACAGTGAGAAGAGAAGGCTTGTTCAGGAGCATCAAAACAGTGAACTTGGATAAAAGTTAAAACATTGAACTAATTCATGAGTTGGAAAAAAAACATGTTATATATCCTTTCACTCAACAACAACTTTCTGGTCCTACCTGGGGAAAAAAAGATGCTTACTTCTTCAAGATGTGGATTCATTGATAATGGTGAAAGCATCGTCAAAACACAATATCATATAGGCACTCAAAATTTTGCTTAGTTTGATCTGATGCTGGCCAAATCACTGAATATGCAATCATAATTTTATGCAGTGCCATTGTTAAGAACTCTACTTATTTGAACAGTATTTGAACAAATATAAGAGAACATTATGGATTTCAAACAACTGACTCTTGGATCATCAATCTCACTCAAATGCATCTTCAAACCATTAAGCAACCAGAATATTTCTATCAACTTCTTGTTTCATTTTTTTCTATGATAGTCTTTACTCAGCTGAAAGCAAACTGATGCATTATGGTTCAGTCATCAACATTGATGAAGATCACCTTCTATTAAGAATATGATTGTTCTTCTATGGCTTAAATCCACTCACTCAGGCTTGCCCAAACTAGTAAAACAAAGACATAGAGTTGAATTAAGAAATAAGACACTTGCTTCCTTCAAACCAGAGATCTCCCAGGCAATGGATGGTTTGTTCAGTGAACTTCAATCCATTTAAGGATCTCATATCATACATTCACAAATTAATAATGGTCACTCTTTAGCCAGTCCAGCAAACAATTTATAATATGTGCTGTGCTGTTCTGCTAATCAGCTGTATGACACCCATTATTCACAGTATACCATAAGCCCTACCATAAGCAGATCACCAGCAAATGACAAGAATCAGGCAAGTTGGAACTGTGGATGTTACCTTCATGGATCAGTTTTCCTGTGATTTTGAAAGTCACAACACTTTACAAATCCAACAGTTATCTATTGCTGTATCAGAACAAGAACCTCTCTTCACATACAATGCTAATAAATTTCCTGCTACTGTTTGCTTTGACACTGGTACTGAGTCCACCTGAATCAGTCACAGATTCACAAATTTTGTTGGAATTTCATATCAACCAACTACTCATGTTGCTGTTCATGCCGACATCAAAGTTCCCTGCATTACAATTAGGGAAGTCAAAAATATAGCTATAAGACACAGACTCATGTTTAATCTTGGTGCTTTAGCTGTCAAAGATTATCTTGGATCTGACATTGTTGCAGGTAAACCATTCTTAGAATTAAATGGCATTGCTCTTATCTCAGCTAAGAAACAGATTATCATTAAAGTGAAGAATGCTTTGACCATTTCCTTGTTCATTGTCACTTGCTCCAAGGTACCAAGCCAACTACTAAGAAAGAGAAGATTGCATCTGTAAAATATTACCATCAAAAAGTACTGTGAGTTGTGATGGTGCTTGGTAGTTCACTATGCAGAGGCATTTTGAGCTGAACTGTAATTAATTATTATTTCTTCACATCAGTCTCTCTCTCTCTCTCTCTCTCTCTCTCTCTCTCTCTCTCTCTCTCTCTCTCTCTCTCTCTCTCTCTCTCTCTCTCTCTCTCTCTCTCTCTCTCTCTCTCTCTCTCTCTTTCTCTCTCTCTCTCTCCCTCTCTCTCTCTCTCTCTCTCTCTCTCTCTCTCTCTCTCTCTCTCTCTCTCTCTCTCTCTCTCTCTCTCTCTCTCTCTCTCTCTCTCTCTCTCTCTCTCTCTCTCTCTCTCTCTCTCTCTCTCTCTCTCTCTCTCTCTTTCTCTCTCTTTCTCTTTCTCTAATTGTCACTAGTATCCATCTCAGATTAAGTCACCCAACAACCCATCAAATGTTTTTTTACCAATATTACTATGCCCTAAAAGATGACAACATGATTAATCATGTTGTGTCAACATGTTTGCAATGTTTTTCACTAAAATTTACCCCCAAAGAGTTCCCTTAACAGCCTAATTCACAATTACATTCAACACCGGGTATAGACTTTACTGCATATGCTGGTATCCTGGCATTTTTTCCATATGGGATGGTAGAACCAGTTATTAGCATTTAATGAAATAAGACTGGTTGTTAGGTGACAACTTTGACCTGGAGAAGGAAACAGTATGCACCAGTCACCAGTTGATCCTTGATGTATTTTACCCACACCACTACACTTCAAGTTAGGTTTAATGAAGCAGTTCAAAAAAGCCCTTAACAGAGACCAGTAATGCTTTAAATACATCTGTCGAACTTTCCTCAGTCTTTCTCATGAAAAAGTATGAAAGCTGGTGACCCCTGTATGTAGCTGGTGTTAGCCAGCTTATTGGTAACAGGAAAGCACTAAACTACTGATGCCTGGTGGACAACTTTCTTGAAAGATTTTGTAAACTATTATGTAAGTTGTGCATCAAGGTTCATTTCATACACAGCCACTTGGATGCATTTTCAGGAAAATTAGCAGATGTCATTGATGAGCAGGGTAAGAGATAGCACCAGGACTTAAAGAACATGGAAGAGAGATATAAAGTGAAGTATATATAAAGGAAAGTGGGATGAGCACACAATACCTTGTTCTCAATGCAGGAAATTCAAATTTTACATTGCCATTTTGCAGTGAGTATAGGGTTGGTGTTGCTAAAAAGTTGTAGAATAGGAGTACATGAAATTGTGGATTAAGTCATATTTCCTCACCAGAGGAGATGCAGATAAGAAACTGAAATTTGTGGCTCTTTAGTCAGCTATGATTGTTACATTGACCTAAGAGCTCATGAATAGTCTAAAAGATTTTTGCATTTTTCTTTTCTAAATAAAGTCATGACATGCTTTCTTTGTAATATTTGTGACCTAGTTAATCACCATTGACCCAAAGGTGATAACACAGAGCCCTTTTAAGGTCACTGATTCTACTCTTGTACAACCTATCTGCTTTATGCATTGCAATTTTATTTTTAGATTCAAGATGCATTTATGATGCAGTAAAAGAGAAATTCATTGATTCAGTGGCTGTTCTACCAAGGGTAGTACATGGATCTCTTGATCAGCAAAAACTTGTTTATTTTAAGCATCTTCTTGGATATTTTATTTTGCTTGGAAGCAAACTAGAATCAATCTTAAGCTCCCATTGCCACTTGGAAAAGTTAATCAAGGCATTTTTGCAGGTAATATGGAGGTATTTTATCGTTTTCAGTAAGATATGATTTTTCATTGGTTTGTACCTTTCATACACCTTATTTGTTGATTGTTTGCACCCAATTCTCTGGTGACATATGAACATTGTTTTGGTAAGGCACAATAATTATGATGTATTTTACATTAATTTTACTTCCTCTCTTTCAAGGCAGTGCCTTAATGTAGAAATTGGAAGCATATATGCGCCCTTTCAATGTATTAGTATTTCTTCTTCTTCTTCTTCTTCTTCTTATTATTATTATTATTATTATTATCTTCAATTTGCAACTAATGCACTAATCCACTAATCCACTAATGCACTGGCTGATCTTAAGCCATTCTCTGTGTGAGAGAGATAGAGCCGGTAACAACCAGTAACCAAAGGTCTCTCATCATAGTCTTGCCCTTTCGGTGCTCTAATACCTTTCGCAAAATCCTAGCTGTTCTTAATAGTGTTGTTTTCTGGACGTCGACCATGTTGATCTCAATCCCAATCATTTCCATGTATTTGGTGAAATTTTTCGTCACACTCCCAAGAACCCCCAAGACAACCGGTACAACGCTAACTTTTTTCAGATTCCAAAGTCTTTGGATTTCTCATTTAATTTCCTGATACTTGTCAATCTTTTCCTGTTCCTTTTTCACTTATCCTGGTGTCTCTGGGGATGGCAACATCGATGACGATCGCAGTCTTGTCAACTTTATCAATAATTACGAGGTCTGGTCGTGGTGGCTCAATGACATTGTCATACTAGATGTTCATGACCCATAATAGTTTTTGGCTTCTATTCTCTGATACTGTTTGAGGTTCATCCTCATACCATTTCTCGGCTCTTTCAAGATTCAGATTTTCACACAGCTTCCAATGGGCAGTTTTAGTGACCTTGTCATGTCGTCTTTTGTACTCTTTCTGAGCAAGCTTTTTACACTCGCTCAGGATATGGTTTACTGTTTCTCCTCTTTCTCCACACAGTCTACAATTAGGTGAATCAGCGGTTTTGTCAATGTTATACTTAACATAAATTGTCCCTATTCCTTGCTCCTGGGCAGCACATATTATAGCTTCAGTGGTCTCTTTCAAATCTGATTGTGTTATCCAGATCCAAGATTTCTCCTCGTCAGTATTTTCACTTTTCTTCCTGATAATTTGCCCATACATCTGCTTTCCAGTCATTTTTGTTTTCTTTTCTCCTTATTTCTCATTTTGAGATCTTCCTTTTTAAATGTTGATTGGTATTCTTTTATACCAACATGTTTCACTGTTTGTAGTAAGGAATCATTGGATTTTTTTAGGTACCATCCAAGATTATTATCTTCACTTGTAATTGTATCTTCGCAATTCACAAGTCCTCTTCCACTGGCATTCCTATCTAGGTATAATCTGTCTACATCATTTTTAGGGTGAAAAGCTTTGTGCATTGTTAAAAGCTTTTGGGTTTTCCTGTCCAGTTCCCTCAGCTCATCACATTTCCATTCTACTATTCCTGCTCCATACCTCAATACTGCCACTGCCCAACTATTTATGGTGTGTATTTGTCACAGTGATGATGCCTTTGAACATTCTTTTGAAGAGGGAGAGAAAGAGTTATGCCTTTGGGCCTGATGGAGAGGTCCTCAACCGCCTCCTGTTTATGGGTGATTTGAAGATATTTGGGAAGAACGAGAAGCAAATTAAGACACTGGTAGATCTAGTAAGACATTACTCTGAGGATGTTGGAATGGAAGTTGGTACAGATAAGTATGCTATACTAGTAATAATGGGAAGAAAGTGTGCTCTGATGGTATTGTGGTGCCGAATGGGAAAATCATGAGAGAAGTGGAAGAATCGGGCTACAAGTATTTGGGTGTGTTGGAAGGTGCAGGCATTATGAATCGTGAGATGAAGGACAAAGTCAGGGTGGAATTTGTTAGAAGAGTGAAACTAGTTGCCAAGTCGAAGTTGTACGGAGGCAATATAAGTCAGGCTGCTAACACCTGGGCAATAAATGTTTGGAGATACAGTACTGGAATATTGGAATGGTCGGATAAGGAGTTACGTGACATGGACATCAAAACAAGGAAAATACTGGCAATGTTTGAAGTCTTTCATATTAGAAGTAGTGTAGCTAGATTGTATCAGAAGAGGAAGGACGGTGGAAGGGGATTGATAGATGTAAGAGATTGCTTACAGACTGAAGAGTTATCACTGAAAGCGTATGTAGTTAGGAGTGAGGAATGGATGCTGAAGGTTGTGTAGCGGAGTTGACATAGATGAAACCAAGTCAGACTATGTGATACGTGTGGACAGCGAGAGGGCAGAAGAATTGATTGGGAAAAGATGCACAGAAAGTTCTTTAGGGATGTTGCTGATGTGGCGGATGCGAGATCATGGCAATGGCTTAGAGGTGGATATCTGGCAAAGAGTACTGAAGCTTTTGTATGTGCTGCGCATGAGCAGACCCAACGAACGGGACTGTTCAGGAAAGCAATTGAAGGCGAAGATGTTGTTGCAGAATGTCGGATTTGGCGATAGTTCTCTGAGTCAGGTGCATACCTTGCTGCAGGATGTTGTGGATTGGCTCAGAAGGAGTAGTACAGAAGGCATGACCGCATGGGATTACGACTTTATTGAGAGTTGTGCTGGAAGTTAGGGATGAAGTTTGCTAGAAAGTGGTTTGAAGAGGTGCCTGATGATGTGAGAACTATGGAAGATGGGACTGTTGAAATTTGGTGGAACAAAAGTGTCATGACTACCAAACAAGTGAAACATAATCTTCCGGTCACTGTAGTTATTGACAAAGTAGCGAAGATGTGGACTATCATAGATTTTTAAGTGCCCTGAGATAAGAATGTGGTTAAGAAAGAGAATGAGAAATGTAATAATTACGCTCCACTGGCCTTGGAATTAACACGAATGTATAGTGTGAAAACCAAAATTGTCCCAGTTGCAGTAGGTGCACTGGGAGTGGTGTCAAGATGGTTGGAAAGATACTTGAAATAGCTAGAGATCCCAGATATGTTAGGTGGTCTTCAAACCTCTGCTATTGTTGGTACCACTAGTATCCTCAGGAAAACTCTAAATCTTTAAAGCCCCTGGCTTGGAGCGGGGATTGAGGGAGAACCCCCTGGAAATGAATTTCAGCTCTTTCCAGGAGTCGTTTTCAAATGAAATACATTATTATTATGAGTAATGCTTATTTTTAGTTTTTTTAAATCAAAATACTGGGTCTCATTCAGAGTCCTGATATATGTATGACGTTAAATACCATCAATAAGGAAAAAATGTATTTGTTAAATAGAGTATGCTTGAGAAGATAAGCCATACTACATTTAATACAATTTTTTAGATTTCTGTCAAATGAATTCTTCCAAGCAGTTTATCAAATATTATTCTTAACAACTCCAAGTGGTCCTGCAGGTATTGGAACAATGGTTGTTTTAAAGTACCACATTTATTCAGTCTTAGTTTGCATGACCTTAGTGAAGTATAAAACCACCCTTTGCAAATATCTCAATGACCATGCGAAAGATAAAAGTGAGGATGTAGAACTTATTTTCATTGAGTTTTCATCCATCAGTTTCTATAAAAAAGATATGGACAGTTTCATGAGTCTTTTAAAATCTTTAGATCCTAATTGTAAAAGGATTATATCAAAACATTACTGAGACAGCTATCAAAAGCTCAAATTTTAGATATAACCATTGACTTAAGGATTGGACTTCACTGGCATTACTCCTCTTTGTATAAATGCAAACTCAGTTAATGTGCACATCCTGTATTTAAGAGGATATGATGTGAAATTGTAGTGAAGTGATTAAATTGAAATAAATGATGTTAAAAAAGTTATTGCATTTCCTTTACTATTCACTTTAAGTTTGATAACTTTTCAGTGCTGAGTCATTCCCAATGACCCTTTGGGCACTAAACCATTTGTGGTATGCTTTTGTCTCCCAAGTATATATTGAAGGTTGAAGGTCTAAAAATAAGGTGTCTTAGATAGAGAGAGTCTGTCCTAAAACATGTGAAGTACTATTCAGCACAATGTTTTGGATTTCACTCAAGATTAAATTTCATCTTTACCATTCCTAATCCTCCAACAATTACTGGTATTGCTGATGTTTTCATTTGTCACATCTTGGTTACCCCAATTTCTAGAACTTTAGACTTGCTCAATTTTGAAACTCCTTTATAGAGATTTTGTTATCAATTGGTATCCTCGTGTTAATCATCTGAAATATTCTCTTGGGCTTATCTTTAATTAATATATAAGTCCTATTAACCTCTATAGCTCTCAGTTTTAATAGGAAAGCTCCATAGTGTTGTGACATTGGTATCAATGACAGGTGTAGGTTTATGTTCATACCATTTTTTTCAACCTTTATACCATAATATCTACATACATTCTAATGAATATAATGCCCCACATAGTTGTGCCTGTTCTTGCGTTCATTTACTGTCAGCGTAGGGCACCCCAGAAACAAGGTAAGCAACTGTCTCAATACTTCTATCACAGAACCTACAGCTCAGGCCAGTCTGTTGAATGCCATTGCCTTCATCAATCCAAAAGTACTTAAAGAAATTTTCCTGTTCTAGGTCTTTAACCACACCTTCGTTATCCAAAGTTCCTTTGCAATTCTTTTTAGTTTACCTCTTTTTAAGGTGGGTTTGGCACACATCCAAACCTGACTTCATACCTATATCATCACACAACTGTTTCACCATTTTTAGCAAACCGTCAATCTTTTTATCATCCTTTTCATACAGCATTAGATCATCCATATAGAGTAGATAATACAGTACTTTACCACTAACCTTAAAACCATAACGTGATCCACTATGTTCCAAAGACAAAGGAATGACGGATATACAAAATAAAAGGTGGGAGATCGAAGCACAATCAAATTTCTGTGTTTTAGAGTACAAAAATTCAAATATCATTTTGTTTATCAATAGTTGTGCCTTGCACCCTAAGATCCTCACCTATAGCTCTTTTATTTCAGGGGAAAGAGATCATTGTTTTCAAAATGCTTGAAAGTCCTATCAGTTAGGATGTTGCCAGTAGTTTATATGTAGTAGAAAGACAAGTTATTGGATGATAATTTTTTGGTTTAAAGTGTCATTGTATATTTTCCAGAAGGTAAATGTTCCAACATACAGCCAAATAAGTATTTTATCAGGATGGTTCATTACTGTATTTAGAAAATTTGTAAGGATCACATGAGCAATTGTGAGTATATTTAACCAATAGTTTGGTATTTTACCATTTCCAGGGGACCAACATTTTTGGGACTTTCTTAGAGCTTGTTGAATTTTAGTGTCACTGATTTCTTTCCATCCCTGCTGTAGAATGTTCTCATTGCTTTGCTCTGTATTTCATAATGCACTTTCATGTCTCATTATACTCTTTCTTGTTGCCCCAAATGCCTTTCCAAAGCAGCTCAATTTCTCCTTTTGAAGGCAGTTTTGTGACCACTACTTTGCTTTTGCCAAGTTTTCTGTAATAATGTTTCTGATCCATTTCAAAACTTTATGTTGTTGATAGAATTTACTACACTTATCAAAAAGCTGTAATGTCTGTACTTTGACTTTGATTTTTTTGTTTCAGGTCTTTCTTGATGGTGGGTATATCATTCTTGCCCCCTAGTTTTACTTTTAATTTTCCTTTTATGGACTTCCTACTATATTATTAAAATATTATATAATATGTAATTATAGAGGAGCCGTGGCTTAATGGTTAGTGCACTGCACAGTAACCAAGAGTTCCGGGTTCGATTCCCCGAGCTGTCGAGGAGAATTTGGAACTTTGCGAAAAGAAAAAGCCATCGGTTGGCGTCAGGAAGGGCATCCGGCCAAGAAATTCCTCACTGCCAAATCAAAGTCCCTGTGAAGGGCACCGTCTGAGCCCCAATTGCTGGGGAAAAATGACGTTAAAACTAAAAAAAAAAAATATATATATAATATGTAATTATATGTAATTATAGTCCAGTCCCCCTGCCCTCCTGGGATTTATGGCCCTGCTTCACAGTTTTGAATTTCCTAAGTTGTATCAGATGGCATTTTTTATTGGTTTCCATATGAAGCATAGATGTCTCCCAGCATGGGGAGAACTTTTTGTGGACTTTTTGTGGTCATCAACTTGGCAGTAAGAAACTGTAATGGAAGGTATTGTACCACCACAACATGTTTGGATGGTTGCATTGGGCTGTAAAGATCCACTGCTACGTATTACTAACATTTGGCTGGCACTTGGTGTAACATGATGGTTTCTGAAGTCTTTTTGTTTGAAAAGATGCTGCGGACAAGACCGACCTCTCCCAGCTCCTTTGTTTAGTCCACAAGATTGTGAAAACAAAAATAATGTGTGATTTGACTCTCAGCCCCACTTTCTTCAAGATGTTTACCGCAATGGGCAAACTGGACAGAATTTTGCTGCAAGATGAAGGGAATATGGTACATTACACTGGCCTGCGAAGTTGTCAAGTTTTTTAGATATGAAGCTGTCAAAGAATTGTTGTTAACGCCGTTTAGTGCTATTTATTAGCTTTGATTTTGGATTTAGTGCTTCACAAAAGTGTGCATTTTATCTAACAAACTTAAGAAAATAAAGGTTTTAGATTAAACAAAGCTAATCAGAGATCGAGGGCCTTTTTAGTGACTTTCTTCTGTGCTGAGTAGCCACCATATCTCGTTTCAAACACCAACAGCAGTCCGCAAGAAAATTCATATACTACTGGCCATGGTAGCGTTCTCTTATGACACAAATGTTTTGGTGGAAACGCTCTCCATGTTCCTTATTTAAGTCTCCACAGTTCTGAGGGATTTATTCTAAGTGGGACCGTAGAAAGTGCCTTTTGACTGACATGCGAGCCCCTGATTTTTGAAAGTTCTTCAGGAGTTCGTCGACTTCCTTCTCTTATTCTGCACTCCGGTTGTTTCCAAGAAAGCGTGTAATTACTGACTGAAGTGATGGCCAAGCAGGCAGCTCAGCTGCACTAAGCAAATCATCGAACCTTAATTCCTTCATGACTTCCCGTATCTGAAGCCCATCAAAATTGTCGGCCTTAAGCTTTTCAGAGCTTATCCGAGGAAACTTCTGCTGAAGGAAAGCAAACCATTTGCCTTCCCTGTCCATTACCTGTACAAAGTTCTTCATAAGTACCAGTTTGATATGTTAGGGTGGAAGTGATATCTTGGTTGGTTCAACAAGAGGGCGAGACATTGGCGAACCTGGTTCCAACCCTTGCCTTGGCGGCCATTCTTGTCTGATATAATGTTGATCATCAACCCGACTGTTCCACAAACATAGAAAGCATGAATACTTTGTGTACCCACCCTGTAGCCCTAAAACCAACCCAGCAACCCTAAGATCTTCACAGATCAACCAACCCTTGTCATGATAGTTCATAGCAGACAGCAACTGATCCATGTTGTCGTGGGTTTCTTTCATTGGCACCAAATGACTAATTGGAATAAAAGAATATTCATTTCCATTATGAAGGGGAACTGTCTTGAAACATCTTCTGGGTAATTGGATGAAAATTCTCTATTACATAGCAACATAGTCCATTCCCATCCATGTCATCAAATCAGCAATGTTGTTGCAGTAAACCAGTGGCGAGTCCCTTTGTTTTCTAAAAAACTGCCTAAATTCTCTTTCACGCACTCGATACCAGTAGAGTATTGCTCCGGGTGCCAAAAGATTGTTTTCACAAAGACGAGAAGCTGTGCCGATTCCTTTGAGAGGTTTAGGTCTCGTGTCAGGTCATTGAGATCTGGTTGTGTTGAAGGCACTGGCCGGTCATTCTCTTCTGGCATGTACTCTTCACCCTCTGTTCTTTCATATGTGTTATCAGACTCCGATTCAGAGCTAGATACCATTGCAATATATGCGTCGGAAAGAGGAAGGTCTGGACCATGAGGAACTGGTTTTATGGCAGACGGAATATCAGGATACTGAACACAATGCTTGTTCTTCCGATTGATTCCTTGAAGATTACTCGTGCAAAAATAGCAGTCTGTCACATGATCTTCACCCCCTCTCTACACCATAGGAACAGTGAATGGCATATTTTCCTTTTGGTATTTCAATCATACAATTTCTCAACACGTATTTTGCAGCTAACATCGGGTGCAAGTAGCTTGCCTTGGTCTCCAAGCTTAACTCCAAAGTAAGCATGATATGCCTTCTTCACAAAATCAATTATTTTTGCAAGGCGACCAGGAAGAATCACACTTATACATATGTAATAGAACCTGTCAGGATGATTTGTACATTTGCGATCCATTCGCTTTCAGTCTAAAATACTGAATAGGAACACTGCATTTGTTCCTTGTGATTTCTAGTCACATTGACTGGAGTTCAGCTCTGCCAAACAATAAATTGCCATCCAGGTGTAACCAGAAAAAGCTTCAGTTTCAGTTTCCCAAAGTTAAAGACAGATGCGATTTCGTTTTCTGATTGAGGCTGCTTCAGTTTCGTTTTTAAAATAAAAACAAAGATTGGGCCAGCTGCAGGCCTGTTTTTCTTGAACTGAATACTATTCATGCGTCAAAACGTGCACTTATCATATCTCAAAAACTTGACCTGACCAAAGAAGTTGGATGGTATTTTTAAATTCAGCAAACCAAAAAATACACAAATCAGTTGAAAAACCTTCAAACTTTGAAAAAAGTTTTTAAACGCAGACCAGTGTGATGCTTTCACAGTCTTCTGTTACCCATGATGAGGATTTCAGGAAAAATACTTTTACAGTTTTCCAATCTGCGATCAATAGATTTTGGGATCCATATTCATCTTCTTTTTCTTTGGATAATAGGCAATTCTCCGAGTGCTCCTTTGTGTGTTGAGAATCTTTATGATATGACCTTATCAGACATATACTTATATGAATGCATATAGTTTACTTAAACATATTCTTATATGTACATATCCATATTAGACTAGTACTTGCTGATTCAAATTTTTGATATTACCTGTAGATTCTTGAGCTGGATGTTACTGATGTCAAGATTGTGGAGAGTAAACAGCTCTCTTCTGATAAAGCAACTGATCATTTTGAAAAAAACACCAGTTATCAACATTTGCAGCAAAAATTGAAATGGAAAAGATTTAAATGCATCCAGGATGAAAGGATATTAGAATGCTTCACGCAATTTTGTATTCTACTTCTTAAGCATGGAAACCCAACGTTGATATTTGATTATACTATGGAATTATTTGCATCTTCAGCAACTTACAGAAATCAGGCTGCTTTACTTCTAACAGAACTCCTTCATGGTAAGTTCTATTTCCTTTTGCGTTTTAATTTGAATATTTTATTTGGTTAAAAACCTGTGCAGCACTTATTGAGACGAGTTGATTGTAGTTAAGGTATAATTGTTTGATTGAGAATTTGGTACTGTATATGATATTTGTGTTAAATTATTGCACTTCTTATCTCCATAATATCATTCACAGTTGCTTCAAAATAGGAACCTACAGCATATATGTATGGTAGACCTTTGCAAATTCACACGTGTTCCCTGTGGGGATTGCAAAAATAGAATTTTGGATTTGCGCATAAGGTTGAGTTCCAGTCACTGAAAAAATTGAAGTGAAAGGCACACTATGGAATTTGAAGCATAGAACGAATCACAACAGGCAGTTCTCTTAAGAAAGGAGCCTTTTGGAACAGCCACATGGAGTAAACTTATGCAGGCTGTGAAATTTGTTAATGCAATACTTTTTTATTTATTGTTGTATGTTTGTGGCAAAGAGTTAATGAATTTTTGCATCATATGTATCATATATTTGCATGTATGGCTTACATATGTTGTCTGCATGTGGGTGTTTCACTGCACATGCAAAACAGAAACCCATTGTTACAAGTGTCGTTTGCTGTAATGGATAATCCTCACCCCACCCCACCAATTTATGGGGAAAAATTCTCATTTAGCTTATCTATTTCATACTTTGATGGAGTATTTCAACTCCATGGTACTTGTAACCCAAGGCCTTTCAACCACAGCTAACAAATGTTGATAAAATATACAAAATAGCACGTGGAAGAAGTGTGTTCAGATCTTTAAAACTTTTAAGTTACATTTCATTTGTGCCATCTACAGACTTGCAAGTTGACCCTGCTTGTCTGAGAGATGGTTACATTTGTATAAGTTTTATTGTTGTTAAATAGTTAATGTAAATGGTGCACTAGCCTTGGATACTTTACACTGGTCACAGAAATTAATTCTCTCAATAGGTTCTGGTAGTTTTTATTATGAAACAGCTGACCCTTGCTGTTCGACGATTAAAAATCTCATAGGAGAGTTTCACCCAACATTTCACTTATATTCATTAGACAGAGAAGATGTTTGGCCATGACTGGACATTAATCTCTTGATATTTCACTTGCAGAAACCCTTTTAAGTTTAACTTACAATTAAATAGTGTGCTTTTAATCTTTGTGAAATGGAAAGTGGAAAAATCTAGATAGTTTTACTGCTTTCTTCTCAATGTGATTTATAGGACCTAGACTGCAAGGCTGCTCGTTTTTGCAGAATATTATAATTTACTCCTAAAGTTTCCATGTTCAAAATATTTTGCAACTTGTGGTTTTGAATAGAGACGTTACTTGAGGAAAAGGAGCTGAAAAAATATGTATTTTATTCTTTTCTTAGCATGGAGCACTCAAGAGATTATCGATGAGGATAGTGTTGAATCTACAGTGGATCAGCTGATAACTTTGTATTTAAGTGATGAGTATTGGCATTTACCAACACGTAATATATTGGTCTCAAACACAATACCTCAAAATAGACTTTTAATGGAATTGGAAAGAAGTACATTATCCAGAGAAGACATTGACTTTTATACAAAAGGAATATCTTTTGAAACCTTAAACCGTAACATACAGCTCATTTGTTTAATGATGGAAGGAATAGAGGAGTGTTCAAGTTTATTGAAAAACGGATTCCAAGTTCATCTTATAAAGGTTTTGTATGCATTATTGGAGAAAGCAGGAGACGATGTTACCTTGATAAGCGAAATTGCACACAAGACTTTGAATTCTGTAAGCAGCAATTTCGGATATGCAACGGTTGCAGAGTTAATAGCTTTAAATTCAGACTATGTAATTGATCAGGTATCTTATCATTTTAGACACCTGAGGATGTTTTCCACTGCACCTGTAGTTTTAATGTCAATGCTGAAATGTAGTAATGCAGATATATTGCCAATAATTTTTGATATTTTACAAGACGTTTATTATGCTTTGGATATATATAAAGAGGACATTGCATTTTTGTTAATGGGTGTACTTCGAGAAGCCAACAGTGCTGTTTCCTCATGGTTTGCTAAGGGTCCAGAAAGTAATGAAAAAATTTTGATCAGTAAAAATGTCAAGAAATTGGAGGTGAGTACAAATTGGTTTTCTGAACACTTTAAGATTGAAATGCGAGCAAATTGGATCCGATCCTTTTAATATTTTTTGTAGCATGGTTTTGCTTTCTTCAGTTTACGTCCCAACGTGATTGTAATATTTGTCCTGTCAATACGACACAGAGCAAATTGCATCCGATCCTTTCAGGGTGGTTTTGGTTCCTTCAGTATCAGCCCCAACATGATTGTAATTTCTGGTCATTGATCATTATAATTTCATTAGATTTTATTTTAATTCTTGGTCTATCAATACCACACAGTATACAAAATGATTTGTTACATATTTTAGTATTACTAGTGGAATGGTAAAGGGAAAAAGAGCATTCAGCCTCGAAAGTTCCCGCTGATAGAGTTTAGTATTCAGCTTTACTACATTCATTTGTAATAATTCAATTTGCTGATGGTGATTTTCCTGTAATTTTTTTTGTCCGTGACTAAAATATCCTTTTGAAATTGTGTGAAAAGAAAGGGTAACAAATAACTGGGAGTTACTGTGCTTGTACTCCTCCAGTAAAAAAGGAGCTTTGGAAATGTTCTTATCCTTATTTGCCCTTTACCCCAATCTTTTGTTTCTGTTGATTTTTGCTATTGCCCGTTAATTTTACCGATTTTATTGGAAAAACTTCAAAAATATTTTAAGACCATCTAGTTGCGGATTAAGAATATATCTCATCGTCTCTTTGTCAAGCCCTCCTTGTTTTTATTACTGGAAAGCAGCTCGCTTATTTTGATAGACTACGAACTGAGGGTGTACTTGAATTTTAGTATGTTTGAATTTTAATTTTTGACAATTTTTTCTTGCACTCAAACATCTCTATGTCAGCGAGACAACGGACTTTGAATTTTTACATATAATCTATCCTTCTACATGGATGTGAGACGCAAAGTATCTCATCTGCTATGCACAAGCTCTAAGAGGCAATTGGATAGTGGTTTTTAAGAAAAATGTTGGAAGATTTCATGGATCGACAAAGCAACGAATCAGCCCGGACTAAAATTTGCAAAAGTAAAATGCAAAGTTTTAGAGACAATCGAACGAGGGAAATGGCATTTTAGGATACGTAATGGGCTAAAGCGGAATAGGAAATCTATAGTTAACCGGGAAAGGAAAAGGTAAAAGAGTAAAAGTAGACAAATAATAATGTATTTCAACAAAATCAAAGGCTGTACTAGCTCGGCAAATGGAAAGGAGCTTATTTAAAAATGTAAGGGTAGAGAAACCTGGAAAAACAAGGTCTTCAATGGGTTAGTGCATGATACATAAAGAAGATTTTCAATGTAAGAAATCTTTATTATTCTTATGAGCTATTCATGCATCAAAGAATAGAATGAGTCACATGATTTCAGATAAGAAACAGGAGTGGGTGGGAGCATTGGTGGATTGACTAAAAATTATTTTCAGGAGTAATTAAGAAGAGGCTGTATTAGAGGTAGTATATTTATGGTCTACAACCATAAATGGTTAGGCATTTAGGAAAAAGTAATATCAATGTATTATATTTGTAAGTAAATTACAATATTATTTCACTTTTGAAATAGGAAAAGATTTCATTGAAAACGTTTTTCGAAGAACAGTGTCTATTACGCCGAACGGCATTAGCAGAGGATGTTAAGCAGGATATTACATCTGACATTAAAGCAGATAGTAGTACATGTGCCGATGATGAGTGTGAAAAGGACCCGTCAAACGAGGAAGAGAACGGAAAAAAAGTTCCTCTTCAATATCAGATGGTAGTTACGGTAAGTGATTACAGACCACGTTACATTAAAGGTATTTGGGGGGGAAATATATGGTGTTTTGCAATTGAGCTCGTTAATCCAGAAGCCATTACTGACTGTACACCTCAAAAAACAACCACAACGACGAATAAATGGGGTTGGTTTGTTAATATTTGGTAAATACTTACCACAACATTATATATATACATACATCAAGCCGTCTACACAAGCTTTTCAATCGCAACAACATGAAAGTAAGCTACAGCTACACTGATAACGTTGGGAAAATCATCATCTCCTGCAATAAAAAGATAGCATCGCCTAATGCAACAAAGAAGTTGCCAGGTAACTNAGACCACGTTACATTAAAGGTATTTTTGGGGGAAATATATGGTGTTTTGCAATTGAGTTCGTTAATCCAGAAGCCATTACTGACTGTACACCTCAAAAAACAACCACAACGACGAATAAATGGGGTTGGTTTGTTAATATTTGGTAAATACTTACCACAACATTATATATATATATATATATATATATATATATATATATATATATACATCAAGCCGTCTACACAAGCTTTTCAATCGCAACAACATGAAAGTAAGCTACAGCTACACTGATAACATTGGGAAAATCATCATCTCCTGCAATAAAAAGATAGCATCGCCTAATGCATCAACGAAGTTGCCAGGTAACTTCAAGATGAATGCCCTTTGGACGGTGACTGTAGAGAAAAGTCAGTCATAAACAAATGAAAAGTTACTGAAGTCCAGAAGAAAGTTTATATTGGGTTGACCGAAAAAGATTTCAAGACAAGATATAACGGACATAAGCAATCGCTAAGAAATGAGAAGTACAGAAACAACACAACCCTTTCATCGTACGTATGGGACTTGAAAGAAAAGAACATCACCCCGCACGCAAGCCTACTCAGACAAATCGAAAAGGTGCAACCTTTGTTTGCGGGAAAAGTTCGAGATCCTTAATTACGCTAGCAAAGAGGAACTGTTGAACAAGCGTAGTTAACTCATTGCAAAATGTAGACACAAATATATTCTTGTTAGCAAATTATAAATCAAAGGACTAGGTGTGAGAAAGCAATTAAAAATCTTTTTATTACTGCATATTTAATTATACCAATTATGTCAATCACATGAGGGTAATTTGATTTCATTTGTAATTTGTTCTAGTTATAACTGGATACGCTAGAGAAATATGTTCATTTTGTTTAGCTGACGATTGTGAAAACATGAAACTGACAGTTCTTAAGTTTTGTTGATTTTTTTGTCGTTCACCATAATGATAGCTCTGCTATTCTTATATTATTGAGCACTGTCGATAGTTAATAATACAATGACACAGAGGAACAGTATCGACAGACCCCAATCGCCAAGAGACAGATAACAAAAGATCATGAAACACTATAAATTAAATGAAAAGCAGGGGGGGGGGGGGGGGGAGAGATAAAAAAAACCAACTAATGGAGAAAGAAAGAAGCCGTGTCAGCATTTATGTACCTGGTCTAATTTTAGCTGTTTCTTAGGTTGTTCAAATATAGTTCCTACAAAAATTATTGGTAAAATTTTATTTCATTAATATTAATACTTACTGGTTGACTTTTGGTAGNTAATGGAGAAAGAAAGAAGCCGTGTCAGCATTTATGTACCTGGTCTAATTTTAGCTGTTTCTTAGGTTGTTCAAATATAGTTCCTACAAAAATTATTGGTAAAATTTTATTTCATTAATATTAATACTTACTGGTTGACTTTTGGTAGAAGTAGCTCACCAAACTGAGTTGAGTATTTGGCAGAATACTTAACTCAGTTTGGTGAGCTACTTCTACTACTTGCTGCCCTTGATCCCGACTTGCCAAAGGTTAGGACCACAAAATTTTGTCGAGGATGCTGACCTGCATCCCGTGAGTAAACATTAACAGGATCGGCAACTTTTTACCGGCCCTGTTAATGCTTACTGTTTAAAATTAGCAGAGATAAACGTAAAATAGCAGTTTTATAAACGTTAAGGATAATACTAAGTTATATATTTTGTACAGGGAACCATACCCTGTATCAATGAGTATGAGCTTTGTAGCTAAAGATTCAATGGAGACTGTAACTTAAAAATTGTTTATAGCTGTAGCGTAGAATTAAAATGAATTGCACATTGCATATTGTTTATGGCGGTATGGTATTAATGTAACAAATCTACAACGAATTGGATGCCATAGACCAGGCGACTTAAAGAGGGTATCACGCCAGAGACCATGCAATGAAAGTGGGAAAAGCTGGAAGAAAAGTAATGGGAAAAGGACAGTTATTTTGACCAGCACATGCAGTCGCAGTAATTTCGAGGTATGAAAGTCGGATGATACTTAGGGCTGATACATTGAATGTAATATTATTTTCTAACTCCTCAGAGATGGGAACGAAACACCGTAAAAATAGGAGAGCAGATGTTTTCAAGAATATTGTAGGTGGTTAAAAAGACAATTAAAGTTTTGAAATAAAGTGCAAATAGAGCTTAAGTTCACTTAGAAAGAAATTAAGCTAACGGGCCCAGATGAAACGTCAGATTGGTTGTGAAGTTTCTTGTTTCTGCCAGTTAATTTGGTACCCTGCTAAGTAAACGTGAAATAAGTACTTTATTTGAATACCAGAAAAGAAAGCAAGAGGTTTGTTAATATATGTTACTTAGGAGTTCCATAGTAGGATTGAAGTAGAATGTCCTGATTTTGAGTGATGATTGTTCATTTATAAAGAAATGTTCTTCTTCTTTGTCTTTCGGCTATATTCCGTTAGGAGTCGCCACAGTGGATCTGCCGTCTCCAGCCTGTTCTGTTTGCCACATCAGCATCCCTCGCACCAACAGCCTTGATGCCTCTGTCAATCACGCTCTTTCATCTTTTCCTCGGCCCCCCTCTTCGCCTTCTGCCAGTACTTCATAACTCAGTACCCGCTTTCCGACATAATCTACATCACGACTTGCTATGTGCCCGTACAAGCGAAGTCTTGACTCCCTCATCATTGGTGAAGAAATGTACGTTAACTTAATGCAGTTTGTCGTATAATGGTGTTTTGAATTGCTTAACCTTTTAAAATATATAATAGTAATGATAATGATAATGATATAATAATGATGATAAACATGGCTGTTTATAAATCACGTGAATCATATCATAAAATCGTAAATCATATCATTTTTTACTATTCCAAGGTTGTTGTTTTTAATGACACCCCTTGGTTATAATCAAGAGGTTTCATTGTATTCAGACTGTAAAAAGTCCAACCACCAAAAGTGCATTTCTGATTGCTAATCTTCCGGGGTGGTTTTTCAAAAAATGTAATTCCACTTATGCTGTCATTAATGCTTGTGCGAACCAGATGACAACAATGTTTTACTCGTGCTACTGCAGCATGCAATAAGAAATGATAATGTTTTTCTGAGTCCTTCTTGTGGTTTATTACGTATTGATTACCGTCGTGTTCTTTTATTTTGTGTTATTTTTTAGAATATAGAGAGATGTGTTCATTTTATTGGTACTGACAACATTCCACTAAAGCAACGCGTATTTGATGTTGTGAAATATGGAATAATTGCTTTGAAAGATAGAGAGAATGAATTGCTACCGCTTATTCATAAGATATGGCCAGCAGTGACACATCAGCTACGAAAAAATAACAAGGTATTTCAGTTGCATGCATTTTTGCCTTTGTGATTTTCTGGCATTTGTTTTGTAGTTTAAACACTTGAATCCTCCAGAACATTCATAATTTTTATTTGAAAACCTGGACGTGGGAAAATAGTAAGTGATATTCATGAAGAGATAAATTTTTAACATTTTGAAGGCTGTACACTTGAGGGTTAAAATTTTAAAATTTGGTATATTTTCGGGATCTAAGCATCATCATACCTCAAAGGCAACTTTCCCACATAACATGAGTTTCGTCTGAGAAGCTGCAAGGCTGATTGACGAGGGGTGAAACGGCCGTCGTCATCATACAGTTTCTCTCTACACATTATTGTAATTCATCGCAACCAACTGGTTCTGAACCTAAATTTTTTACCTAGTATGACGTCATTGTAGGTGAACTTTTGGGATCAAAGCCGAAGCATGGGATTTTAAGATGTACGGAGCAGTCCTCTTATCAATACTTGGGAGGCAGATGGGAAGTTTCTTTATGTTTTCTTAAGCATAGCATGCTTAAACAAATGAATGTTTTGCATTTTGCGAAGAACGTTTGAAAGGGTTTAGTCGAGCACGTTATTGTGGAAACCTCATTGCCTATATTTCTGTACCAATAACCGTCGGGATAAAAATTTTACTGATCAAACTTGATACAACTATTGTAGCGATTGAAATACTTTTAAGATTATAGGATCTGCTGGTTTTACAGGACATAGGTTATAAATGGAAGGTGACACACTCCCCTTACAACCCAAAGTAAAGGGTTACAAATAAGAAAAGCATTTATTCACATCGATGTTAGGTTGTGAGCTTTATGTGTATATAATGAAAATTTTGGGTTTTTTTGGAAACAGCTGATTTTGGTGATAATATAATAGAATATAAAAGATAGAGGTGGTCCAGAATGTTTATTTGTGTAAGTAATAATAAGTAATATGTTTAACAGGATGTCTTGCTCTTTTTGTTCATTAAAGGTTAAGTATCACAAAAAGCTTGCCATTATCATTATGAAATACAGGAAACTCCTTAACAGCCAAACGAAAGGGGCTAAGGAGAAAAAATTGGTGTATAGAATTGCGACTATATACATTTAGCTCAAAGAAAATAAGCTATGGTCAAAAAAGAGACACATTAATAAAGTGTGTGTTGGGGAATAGAGGGTCGGGGAAACGATTGCTTGCATGAATTATTTATATTTAATTTGTTTTATTTTTCAGATGTTAAGTTTAAAAGCAATTGACCTTGTTCGTACAATGGTTGTGCATTCCAAGGACTTCATGCGCCAGAGAATAAAAAAAGATTTTATCCCCTACGCCTGTAGCTTCTTAGAAGAACAGAGTAAAGTTAGCCTTTTGAGTGGAAAAATGTATACATTTTCATTAGCCAGTAAATTACAAATAGGATTACTTATATTTTTTAAAGATACAATTCCAAATCTGGATATTCGGGATGCTGATCTGAACCAACTATTTGTTGCGTGCAGCAGCTATTTAAGCAGTAAACAGCCTCCTCCTTTACAAAAGGTAGGTATTATTAAAAATTCTTTGGTGCCAGTTTAGGTCTTTCGTCTTCATTTGTTTCGTACACTTGTTTGTATAAGGGCTACGATTGAAGATAATAACGACTCAGTTATATGAATACGCTTGATGCCCACTGAATGCTTAGGTGCCCTGACACAGTACCATTTTTAGCCGGGCTTAACAAGATATACCTGTAAATAGTCGTTGTCACCACACTATGCAATTCAAGGGGTTCAGCTCGTTTTTCTGTAGTACCAGCGCAAGCCAGGTGTATTAACCAGGTTGCCCTCGAATATAACCCACAAGAGTGATAATACCTTTACTCAGCTCGTCCGATATAATTATGAATATTGTTGGACTGAAACGTATTTCATGGTAAAACTCAATTTTTGAAGCCAAAAAAAATCAGGAGCGATTTTATGACGCAAATATCATTAACATTTTTAAAGGGTCTGCTGATTACTCTTGGTTCCAGACCTTCGGCACACATCACTGGCTAAAAATTAACATCTGACTATGTAATTAATGACGCTACATTTGCTTTTTTATTAAAAGCAGTAGACAATTGTTAGCTACTATAACAATTTAACATTACCAGGACAGCAATAGGGATGAGTGATGAAAAACGTCTGATGCCTTATTTGTAGCTTTTTCATTTCAGGCAAAACTTGTAAGATCAATAACTGATTGTTTTAGTTGAGACAAGATACAATTTTTACCCCTTTAGTGAGTGAAGATGCAGATTTTTACTTCTCGGAACTAAAGATGCTCAAATTTTTTCACTGACGATGCGGATTTGAATATTAAAGGCGAGCTTCAAAAGACGTTTTGCTATTGATACTTTTTTCGTCCAGTATACCGAGATTTGTCAAACGCCCTTTCCTGTTCACCCTCCACTGCTGTAAATTTTGTCTCCATCGCAACACATCAAAACGACTCCAAGCGTAAGGATTTTTTTGAATTTGCGCTTTGTGAATAGTCGTTGGTAGCTGGAGTCAAATTTTTTAGCAGTGTTATCAAGCTAAGTTAATGCCTGTCATTGTCGAAAATTTATGGCCCATGTATGCAAGAGAATATTCGGTTCTAGTTTCAACTGTGCCACTTGCCTCAAGTATAGTTAGAATTGGTTTAATAGCACACAGTTATAGTAGGAGCTTTGGGACTTTGTATTTGACCCATACGTTGCCACCAACTGTAAAACCTTTAAATGATTTTTACATTCACCCATTAAAGTTGAAAAATCCTGGGAGCTGATAGAATACATGTTTCAAGTGCAAGGAGCAAGGAACGCTTATTGCGAAATTCAACCATAGTGCAAAGGTGCTGTGAGCCCTAAGTACTTTTCCACGACTTCGAGTACTTCTATTATAATTGCGAAAAATGAACTGTGTTCTAAGAAGAAAAGTAAGTAGTGAATTATATTTGCATTGGATTGTGTTCAAACTAGTGCCAATCTGGTCAACCTTCTAATTTGCCGATCCTGTCCTATTTACCAGATAAATTGTGGAATCTAATCGCCTACTTAATAACGTCATTTTTTATTCAAATACCCCATTACTCTTCGATCAAATAAAAGCTTGCGCTGTGATCGCCTTGTTTTTCGGAAGACCACCTGCGTTACTTGATACTGTTTTTGGATCAACGGTTCGACAACAAAAAAGATTTTACATCAGTTTATTTGCCTTTTGGTTGATGAACTATCTCAAGAAATGTATTCTAGCGTAATTTATCGGATCAATGACGTGGTTAGCCATATCATATGATAATAGACGAAATCATTTTCCCCCTATTAAAACTTGACATCCCGATCTTCATGAAATGAGGAAACCACCACAAAAATAATTCTTACGCATGATTTTTGATAAGAAAATTATAAACACATAATCTACGAGAGGTTCGGCACGGTCACTTGATTTTTGTTTCTTAGAACATAGCGAAGAATTAAACTTTTTGTATTTTGAAGACGATGTATAATGTAGCGAAAAGGTTTTTTTGTTAATTCTCTGCATAACTTCGTGTGTGTGATCCGTGTGAATTTAACCGTAGGAGAACAAGATTAAGTTTACGAAAGTAATCTATGCTTTGGAGACCTTTAAACACTTGAAGAAAAGGCCCTTTTGATTTCTGTACAGTTTGAAAGGTTGCCTTGTTATTTTAGATAACATCAAACATGCCAATCAAAAAAAGGTTCAAGGGTGAGTAAATTGAAGACAAATTGTGTATCTTACTTCATTTGGATAGGTTTTCAAGCATTTTCCGACAACTTTAAAGTGCAAGGACTATTCGAAAACCAAACACCTCTTTTATTTTTTAAAAGGATGGGACGTCATCGTACGATACTGCTGAATTCTGTTGAAAAAGGTTTTTTTCTTCATCGGGTATGTTCAGTGGAATCAATGGAGTAGATAATTTGGATTAGACTTAATTAGGATTAGGCTCACTCGGATTAAAAACTTGGATCGGATAGTTTTACGGAAGATACAAAATGATAATAAACACTACTTTACAATCGAAAGTATTTGAACTGACAATACTTTCATTTTTTTCTAAATCAAAACAAATGCAAGAATTTGATGGATTCCGGGGAGAGGTGAAATATCCGGGTATAATTGAAACGGTGGTACAGCCTTTTATTTTTAAAGTTCTTTCCTAAGGTTCTTTTATTTGTTTTTATTTTATATTTTTTTCTAGGCTGCCCTGGATTTAACAAAATCGATTCGTCTTTTGGACCCCGATCTTGTATGGTATGGACTTAAATGTTTGTACGACTTTGAGAGGCAAATTGAACTTGATCCACAGGAAAATGCTAAAACACTGATTTCAAATGTATGTAAAAATGAGTATGAAGTCAATGTTTTGGAGCTTCTCAAAAGCATTTCTTTGTGACTCACACAAGCAATAAGATACATAGGTTAACGTGAAATAAATGTCAGACAAAACAAAAAGGAAATAAACTTCACTTTGTTACAAAGAGGAAGAGGAAGAAGAAACCAGGGAGTGTAAAGCAACATCTGGAAAATTGATAAGGAAATCAAGCATTTGGAACCCCTGGTAAATAGTAACATGAAAATACCTTACGGTATAAAACTTAAGGTATAAGAAGTAAAAGAAGCGCTTAGAGGAAAATAAACATAAACTAGTGCGTTGTGTATTACACTATTATTTATCCATCCGTCTATCGTTCGATCGATTTATCGATCGATCTGTCCATCCATTTATCTATTTATCTGTCTATCTATCTCTCTATCTATCTATCTGTCTCTCTATCCATCCATCCATCTATCTATCTATCTATCTATCTATCTATCTATCTATGTATCTATCTATCCATCTATCTATCTATCTATCCATCCNATCTATCTATCTATCTATCTATGTATCTATCTATCCATCTATCTATCTATCTATCCATCCATCCATCCATCCATCCATCTATCTATCTATCCATCTATCTATCTATCTATCTATCTATCTATCCATCTATCTATCTATCTATCTATCTATCTATCTATCTATCTATCTATCTATCTATCTATCCATCTATCTATCTATTTATCTATTTATCTTTAACCAATCGCCAAAATCGCCACGAGGTGACTACAGTCCAGCTTTTTTTTGTTATCGATGAGTTTTGCAGTCAAAATGTTGATCTCGTTTTGTAATCTCAGATGTAAATTATGACTAGAATACAGTGTATGATAGAAAGTTAATCTTAATGATGCTTAAAGTAATTTGATGTATTTGTACGACTTTCTCTTTGTTTTGTTTCTTTTTGTTTCTTTGCTTAATTTATTTTGGCCGTGGCTGCGATTATTGTATCTTTGTCAAGATATACTATCGATTAATGACCACTAGTACTTACAAATGGATTGTAGTATAACGTGGTATATACTAAAGATTTCTCGATATTTGTGTGTAGTATTTGTGATACTGTGGATGTTATAAGTAATAAGTTGCATTGAGTACATTCTGATGGGTATAACGCTGTACTTGATGTTTTGACAGGCACAAATAGATGCTGATGAAAATTAAGCTACATGCACTTTGAAGTGATATTCTCCATAGCTACATTTATTTACCAATAGTATTAAAAGGAATGCTTCTTACAAATAAAGTCATTGATGAGTTCTGTTTTGGTGAACCCACTTTCTATCTTTTGGCCGGATATTTTAACGCTCTCAGTTTTTCGCGCAGAGAGTTTCCACGCACTTGTAAGGTGCATCCATCTTGGTAAGGCGAGTGAACAGTAAAAAGATCAGAGCACTTGAATATATTGTATGATGTTCATTCTTTTTTTACATATAAATAGAGTACTTTTGGAATATATCCCCTTTAGCCATTACACTTTTATTTACGATGGGCCAATAAATACTCGGTTCTCGTAATCGAACCATCACAGTTGACCACTCCCTTCACGAAATTGTTGAACCACACAATTTGCTGTGGTGTTGTACTGATACCGTTTTAGTCAAGATGAAAAATTATTAAGAAGCTTATTACAATGGGTCTGTTTTTGATCGCTTCACAGTTTTCTTAAATAACTATACAAATGAAAAGGAAGATAGAAAACCGTAGATTAGTAGTGATGATCACAACAGTGATTTTGTGTCAGAAGGTAAACCACCCATTTCTAGTGACGTCATTATCATCGACGATTGCATAAAGGTAGTGATAAGGGTGCATTGTTCTGTGGCTTGGTAGATTAGTTGTGATGATTACAACAGTGATTTTGTGTCAGTAGATAAACCACCCATTTCTTGTGACGTCATTATAAACGATGATTGCATAAAGTTAGTGACAAAATTTTTTTGTCCCTATGAACTGATAGTTATTTTTTGTTTAAGAAGCTAAAATTTTTACACACTTGTTGCAGCGGATGTATGTAACTGTATTTTTCGAGAAAGCGCTAAAATTTAGAGGAGTAAGATTTTCCCTTCGGGAATTTTTTCGATCAGTTCCTTAACCAGCCTTGGGGGGTTTTTTGTGACCGAGATCATATCTGGATATTTTACTAAAATCCCATCTCCATAAATTTTAGCAGTTTGAAGTGTATATTAAATATTCTTATATTTGATTTATCTGGTTTTTTAACTAAACATTACCAAGTACAAGATAGCATACTTGATTTTAGCTGGCACCATTCAGAAAAAGTTGTTTTCATCAATATTTTGTGATTTAATGATTGGAATTAGCTATTGCAGTTACATTTGGGAAAAAGTTTTAATTTGGTAATCCTCAGCTTTTGTTGGACAGAAAACCCGACATGAAGGCTGCTTGCCCATTATTTATATGGAATATTATCTTGCTGGATAAGAGGAGCTGTGGCGTAGTGGTTATTGTAGTTGCACAGTAACCAATAGGTTCCGAGCGGGCTAGGTGAATTTGGAACTTTGCAAAAGAAAAAGCTATTGGTTGGCGTCTAAAAGGGCATCCGGCCAAGAAATTCCTCACTGCCAAAACAAAGCCCCTCTGAAAGGCACCGTCTGGGCCCCAGGTACAGGGAAAAATGACGTTAAAAACCTTTTTAAAAAAATTACGTTGCTGGATGGTCTTGGAAAGCCATGATTTATAGTGATTTTTCAAGGCCATGTCCTGTAGCTGGTATTCAATGTTTCTCTAGCTCTTTACTTTTAAGTTGCTTTAGAGCCTTGTGAAGAGCAATTTAATAAGATTATTATAATTACTATAATAATTATTATTATTACCCTAGTAGAAGGTCAAATTAAGAGGTGGCAGAGCATTTTCCAAGAAAATGCTGTCACCATTGCTGTTTTTCACATAAATAATTCCATTTTCCCAAATTCTACAAAAATTTTCAAATTGCTACGACTATTCATCTTCTAAGACTAAAACGAATCACCTGCTCTTTATGGGTGACCTTAAATTGTATGAAAAAAATCAGACATCTATAATTATTGTTGCAGACAGTGAGTTTCTAAAGCTTAGACACAGGAATGTTAAGTGTTATAGAAAATATGCTGTATTTTTCATGAGACGATAGAAGGTGGTTGAGAGTGACATGTTTAATTTTTAGATGGTAAACCAATGAGGAACTTGAATGAAGACGAAAGATATTAGTACCTTAGGTGTATTACAATCAAAATGAGATAAAGTTTTGAGTAATTAGAAAGTGTTTTATTGTCTGTAAGTTATTGAAACCCCTCCCTCAACTGTCTGTAAATGACGACTCATCTGGTCACCCGTTTTGATGAGCATTCGCTGACAATAAAACACTTGATCATTAAAAATAACATCCCTGATAACCGGCCTCGTGCTAGCCTCATTCTGATTCTTATCTAGTTTTTCTTATTATCTTGTCTTATTTACTCTTATCACGTGGCCCGTGTCAGTACGTGAAGCGCGAGACGCAACTTTTTAACTGTTCCAACAAATGGTTGGATAAATGTTACTAATAACCCGTTGAGATTTAATTGTCTGAAGTACCTATGGTCATTGTGACTGATAAAGTAATGCACATGATTCCACCAGGCGACATCAGGGTAATGGTGTAACAGTGTAAAAATGACGTAATGGAGTGAAAAGGTGCAGGCAGTATAGTGTGAACCACTTACAATGTAGTTTTATTCAATACCGATAGAGGCATGAAGCCTTTGCGTTTTATTGAACATTTGGAAGATACAGTGACTAAAAAGGACAGAGTTTATTACACTTTTAGACATTAAAAATCAAATATAATACGCAACCAACTGTTTCTATTGCTTTTTTCAGAATGCCTTTTTACCTTAGACCTTTTACGGTCTATTGTAACGCGGAACTCAAGTCGGGCACTTCTGTTGCATTCAACAGAACGTGAGGCTGTGACTGGAAAATGTTGAGATCGTTTTACGAGAATTTTCGAAGCCAGGAAAAGTAATCGTACTGAAAATTTATTAATTCGATGCATAAAATATAATTTAAACCCCTTTTTCTTCTCTACTTCCATATTTACCTTCTCAATATCGCAAAGTAACTTTTGTCAGCGACATCCGCAATGTCTCACCATGTCAATGAAAGTTGTTTGGCTTGTAACTACTTTCCTGATCGATTTTTTGTGCTGAATTTGAAAATGCAGTTAGTTTAAGTCCATCACGTCAGAATGATTTTTACAGGTTGGTCCGGTTTTTGAAAACAGTGACAAGGAAGTGGCAAAAATGATTAAACAATATTTTTATGCTTGAAACAAAAGGATTAAAGAAATAAAAGAGTACAGCCTCATAAAGTCGGCTTTCTACGGAGATAGCAAAAATTAAAGTTTTCAAGATTGCCTAGAATGCTCTTAATTTGGAGAATCTCTTTTCAAGAGTAAACAATAGTCAGCCATAATGCAAACATCCCTGCGACCCTGATAACGCTCCAACATGACTTTTAAGTCATGTTGGAGCATTAGCTTTTTCTTGTTCATCACTGAAAATACCAAGATTGTCTGGAAATCTCCCTTTTTTATTAAAGAAACATAGAAGTCACAAATAAAACCATTACCTGTTCAGAATTTTGTTAAAAAATCCCCGTAAACATCTTGAAGGAGGAGATAAGAGTTGCTTCGAGAAGGTCAAGGTCAAGGTCAAGGTCAAGGTTGACTTACGACAACAAGTGTTGTCGTAAGTTTACGTTGATAGCCAACTAGTTTAGGAGACCAATTCAAAATATTGTGCAGGAATTTACTTCAACAAACTTTTTCATGTTAGGCAATGTTTGCACGGCAGCGCAAGTTTGAAATAAGAGGTCTTCTCTTCTTCGGCGAAATGCTATTCGGGGATGACGAGTTTCATTAGTAGTATAGTAATTAATGGTTCTGACGTATTTTCAAAATCTTTTTTCCAAAAATTTTGAAAAATTAAAAATTTTCCAAGAATACGTCAAAACAATCAATTACTATACTTCTTATAATAGTGCATTGGTACCATCCACAAGAACAAAATATATACCCCCAAAACGCATAATTACTACATTCTCACGTTTTGTTATTGTAGTGTTGGTTTAAATATCCTTTATAAATATACGCTTTTTAAAGAATAGTTAGTTATCTTATGATTTTTTCATCTTATTTTTCATTATGATTTTTTCATCTTATGATTCCTTGTTATCTAGAGCATAGAACCCTTGGCATGACTAAATATTTGAATGGCATAATTTAAAAAATTGAAAATTATGTTAAAGTTTCTAAAATAATTTGTGCCAAGTCTATCTATCATAAAAGCAGATTAGATTCATTGTGTTATTACATCAAGGGCTCCTTTGTTTTAGTAAAAAGATAATCTCATAAACCAAGAACAATAAATAGGATATCATGCTATGTAAATTACTACTGTATGTTATATAAAAGAGTGATTTAATATTTTATATGGCTTAAACAGACAACCTTGTCTAACCTTGCTTTTATATTCAAGGTTAGTAAACTTTGTGAAAAGCTTGTAATTCTTAGATAAGCAGAAGTCGGCCGGCTGTGAAGAGATGTCATATTTTCCATTCATGTCTTGCGTAGAATATTTCATGCAAAATTTTACTTTGCTTATAATAAACTTTTTCAGTAAAATTTATCAATTTTGTTAACAATAAAAGCAGTAGCATATTTTATGCTTTTATGAATTAAATCATAAGATGGTTGAATTCCCTATAAAAAAGATAAGACATTCGTGTTTTCTATGTACTCTATGGACTAAAAGGTCATTAATATTTTAGACTTATGATAATAGCTTCAGTATTTAACCATGATAACAGAAGCACATTTATGCTATTATAAAATTAAAATCATAAGCAACCTATTGATTTTTAACCATCTTATTTCAATCAAAGCGTGAGTAACATTTTTTAATAAAACTTTTCATTTATTTTTTAATAATCTTACATATTTTATCTTTAATTAAATCCAATACTTTATTCCAATATTTGTCAATTTTTAAAAATAGCATTTCTAGTTTTGCTTGTAGGAATCTTTTCATAATGTAATTCAAATAATTTATATAAATATCTTACAATGAATTCAATATTAATCATTCTTTTTGTATAACCAGAAATATCAGGAAGTACTTTTTTTATTTCATCGAATTTTCTTAATATGTTGTCTCTCTGATTATAGTTAATATCAATATTATATTTAATATTAATCTGAAAGATTATTTTTAAAAATATATTTTCTCTGGTAAACTGGTTTATATATATAGTATGAGTGCTAAGCTCATGGCCGTAGATGTAAATCGGCAAATTTACTAAACAGGACAAAAAAATGGGACATAAGACAAATACAGGGACAAAACAACATCAAAGAAGATAAAACAATGTGAAAAGGGGAATGGGAAAAAGTTTGTGCTGAAGTGTAAAAGAAACTATGAGAGATGACATAGCTTAGAAGACATGATGTGAAGAGGAAGAAGGAAACAAAAGGTAAAAAGGATGCAGGTAGCCCAGATGGTAAATTGAAATCGTGGATCCTCAGTCGATGACCATATCAGTTATTTTGGGGAATTAACTTCGAGATAACTTCAAGGATATGGCTCCCCAGCAGCATTCGCCAAATGCCAATACCACGTTAGATAAATAGGGCAAGGTAAATAGATAATAGATGGATTAGAAATAGAGAGAATAGAATGAGAGTAGAATTAGAACACGAATAACGAATGGTGGGGGGAAAAATATCGATGAAATAAAAGTGAAAATAAAAATAAAATAAAATTTAAAAAAAATATATATATAAATAAAAGTGAAAATATAGAAGACACAATATCACCCATCCTTGCCATCAGATGAGTCTAGCATGGTTCGCTACGCCATACTACCAAATATACAAAGTGGTTCGCTACTCCACTAACCGTTACTGTTATGCCATTCAGAGAGAAAATATGAATAAGATATGAGATGATAGTACACAAAAATGTAACGAGAAATTAATTGATGCTACATATGTCGTTTTTCAGGATGTCAAACCTTTTGTCGAAAGAAGAAAAATCACTAGCATGACCATCAAAAATCTTGTCGAGATGTTTCAAAATTTTATCCACTTTGGCACCTTGGTTTAGCATTCTAGAAAATAAATTTCGACCCTTAGGGAGAAAATCATCATAAAGGAGTGTAGCAACTCTGAGGAGATGGCTCCGTAGAACACGTGTTCTGGGATGTTACCAGTTAGTCCGGCATGCGAACAATGAAAAAGGGAAAGTTGTCTCTTTTGTCAAAAAGTTTATAAATAAAGATATCATCCTGGATAGTAATATCCAATTCCAGGAATGTGGCATGTTGACCTTTATGCTCACATTTGAGTACCAGTTCTTCTGGATAGATATCTCTGTAGGAAATTTCGAATTCACCTTGATCATTGATGCAGCAAGCATCGTCGATAAAACGAAAAGTGTTTTTGAACTTGAATCCCCGGTAGCGATCAGTCCTTGCTAGTGTTGAAATAAAAACATTCTCGTAATGATGAAGATAAAGATTTGCCCAGAAGGGGGCTGGATCGATTCCCATCGGGATGCCTATAGTTTGGTGAAATACAAGGTCACCAAGTGTGAAGAATGACTGAGAGATCAGATGCTTTGTCATCAACTTTATTTGCACTTTAGTGTAGCTATTACTGCCGTGTTTAGTACGCGAAAAGAAACATTTACTGCCTTTTACTGTTAAGAATTTTCTGTTGCCATCATCACTCTTTCGGCCACCATTAAACACGAAATCAATTTGTTCACAAAGAATATCGATGAGGTCACTAAGGGGAAGCTTTGTGTACAGAGTACTAAAGTCGAGGATGAAAATGGACTGGGCTTTCTTGTTTTTATCGAGTTTAACAAGCCTTTCCAAAACAGGTTTGGAATTTTCAATGACCCAAAATCGGTTGTAGTTTTTATAAAAAATACTCCTTTGATGGAAACTATCAATTTGGTGGTAGATTTTGTTGAAAATTAGTGAAACGAACTGACTCAAAGGTTTTGTAGAACAAGAAGCCGAAGCCACAATGAAGCGTGCTTTTGATGGTGAATAGTGCATTTTAGGCGTCCAGTACATGAATGGTAATGATATCTGTTTGCTAGAAACGGAGAGATTGAAAGTAATACATAGTTCAACATTTGTATTAACTACTGTGACGGATGGAAGATCACAAAGTTTGTAAGTTTCTGAGGCTGGATTGTCCGATACACCAAGTTCTTTCAGAAGTCGCAAGATATAAAATCTTTTACAAACAATAGCAATGTTGTTAGCTGCCTTGTCACTGGAACAAGAACAAACTTCGAATGCAGATTCTGCAAGTAAGTCACAACGGAAGGGTCTCTTAAAACTGGTTGGACAGGGCGAAAGTCATACTCTGATTAAGAAAAGAAATTTTATCTTTGACCTTTGCAAGAACTTTATCCTTCCATGGCTTGAGGCTCTCAATTTTGATGTTAGATTTTACAGCAAGTTTCTCAACGAATTAAAAAAACCCGCTTTCAATAGATGTAAAACATCTACTGTAATTTATTGATATAGCTTCTCGAAATTAGGACCTTTTGTGAGTAGTTTTCTAAGTTTACCATTTTGATGAACCTTAGGTCACCAGTGATAACATATTCATGGTGTTCATCACGAAAATCAGACAAGTAGCATTCACATTCTGGCAAATTATCAATCACAAAAAGACCATTTTCGACTTCGAGTTTAAGAGTTGAGACAGTTTCTTTATAGTTCAGGATTTTATTTCTGATCGGCTGATCTAAAGAGTAAGTAATAACTGGTAGGTTTTCTTCATTGCGGAGACTTTCTGGAAAAAGACTAGTTACACACACACACACACACACACATATATATATATATATATATATATATATATATATATATATATATATATATATATACATATAATAGTGAGTATGTTTGTTTGTTTGTCTCTTTGAAGTAAATTTATGAGAAAACTACTGAACCTAGGAGGCTAAAATTTAGAGTGCGAGTCTATCTTTAACCGAGAGGATCTAAGATATAAAAGACTAACCTCGGAGGTCATATTCTGGGGTATTAGGGGGGCGGCCAATCCCGTTTTCAAGGTGAAGGAGGCCTCCAGTCAAAAATTTGAATAAAATTAAAAATATAAAAATTTCAAGATTATTTTTAATAAATAAATCCCAAAACAAAAACAAAACAATATTAGAACTCTTTTTGAAATTAAGAAAGTTTATTTACTATAAAGTAATCTTCTTGACTGTACAGGTCCTCGGTAGTATGGTAGTGAGTATCCCCGTCTGTCACGTGGGAGACCAGTGTTCTATTCTCCGCCAGGGAGAACTTTCTTTTTAGTTTTTTTGATCTTCTCTTTTTTGCCAATGTATTGCCATAGCATTTTCTATTTGAAGTTCTAACATTATCTTTCGTAAGATTACCAAGCTCTAAATTACCTATTATTTCTATACCACACTCCAAGTGTCAAGGTAGTTGCAGCTCTTTGAACTGAAATGGTATACCATCACATTTCTAATCGAGCAATAGCTTACAATTATCTTGATAGGGCCTTTTTAGCCTACTAAATTGTACTTTTTTACCCGAACAACGCGGGGTATTTCTGCTAGTAATCTTATACTGATTTGAATAAAAATTAAAAACCGTTTTAACATTCTTATACCCTTGAAATAAACCACATTTAATCCATGCAAACTCACCATCATTATCAATTATTTGTTGATTATAACAGCAGTAATGGTATATATTTTTTATTTTCAAACTCAATTATTCTTTCATTACAGAAATCACAAATAAAGTCGTAACCCATATTGATACGTTCTTCATGAATGTCATTATTACAATAATTATCTTTCGTTATAAGTTTACTATTAATATGTTACTACACTAATATCACTTATTATATTGGTTACTCTTTAATATAGGGGCCATCCATTTATTACGTTCGCATTAAATTTGCCCTTTTTGACTCCCCTCCCGTCTTGTTCGCACCTGTTTGCAGGCAAGTACACCCCAGTGCGAACATGCGTTATACTTTTTTTGACCGTCCTTGGTAGTTGCCATTTCGACAAATACGAAAAAAATTATGTCATTGATTCTTCTTTTGTGGAAGCTCACGTGCTTAAATTCCAAAGTAAAAAATTGACGTCAGGCTATTGTTGTGAGAAATGAAAGCAATTAAAATTAGATACAACCCGAATGCAAACGAAAGTAATTCCGAAAAAACAACCAATAAATGTGTAAAAACAGATAAGAGTAATTACACCTGCACACCCATCTTTCACTGTCACTACTTTGTGAAAACTGTAAGCAAAAGTTCTTTTTAATGTGAACATTCTAACCTTGTGAACCCCGCTCCCTCTGTTCGCTTTTGTTCGCTTTTTAGGATACCGCCTCCCCCCCCACAGTGCAAAGGTAATAAATGGATGGCCCCATGGACCACGAAAACCCTGAAATGTGGCCTAATAAAGATGATTTTTTTAACCATTTGATTGTTTTATTTTCTGGTATAACATAACAATATCCTCTACCTTTTTTACACATGTTTCTAATTCCTTTCATAAGCTTCATGAAGTGCACTATGCAGATAACAACAGGTAAAACAACCAAATAATTTCTCTGAAATATGTGTACAACAACTATCTCCCGGACCTATCAAACCAATTTCTTGGTCATACTCATTTAGAATATCTTCAATAGCTATTAATTCATCCTGTAAATTAAATACTGAATATTGGTAAATTGCAGTTTTTAATATCCGATCATAATATTTTGGTATAACTCTTTTATGATATGAAATCTATTTTTCAGATATTTTAAACAAATGTTAGGATTGATCATATACTATGGTGTATATAATTTAAGTGACAGATTTCGCATCATGGTAATTTTATACCAATTATTTCATGCATCTGGTCCAGATATTTCTTTCTTTTTGTTAGCTTTAAGTAATAGGAGCTATATCAACAAGGGCTTTAGCAAGTTTGCTTTTCTAATTTTCAGACAATTTAAAACTATATTTATAATATTCGGTCATATTATATAGTACCATTAGATAAATTTCATAAAAATATGTATGTTTAATGATTAAGCTCTGATAACTGGTTTATCACCAAGAACATCAACTTTTAACTCTTCTGAGTGTAAAGTCAAAACAAACTTAGTATAATTTGCTGTAGGATTGATTGTATGATCATATTGAAGGTTTAATTGAACTGAGTTATCTAAAGCATCTTGTTGATTTGTCAGATCAAAATAGAGGATATTTAGCATTGTTTGATAATTGGATGGATTAAGAAGAGAATCATTTTCAAGCATGTTATAAGCTTTTCTACACTCAATCCGAAGCAGCAGAAATGTGGTTCCATGGATGAATGCTGAAAATATCCTACGTCGAACACGCCACCAATCAGGAAGTACTGGAGAGAACAGCTACATTGATCAACAACATAAGGAAGAGTCAAATGCAGTTACTTGGACATATAGTACCCAAAGAGGGTACAGAGAACCTTGCCCTGACCGGTACCATCAATGGGAAGAAAGACCGAGGCAGACAAAGGTTAAAGTTCCTAAGTAGCATGAGCGAATGGACCAACACCAATGCTGTGGAACTCCTACGCTGCACGAGGAACCGAAAGCTGTGGCAGATTCTGACCGCCGACGTCTGCTCAAGACCTGGCACCTGACGACGATGACGACGATACTCAATCACTGAATGATAAGTTCTACAGAACTCTGTGTAAGGTCTTAAAGGTAATTATGTGATAAAAGTATCATTATTTAATTCTAGCTTAGACTAAATGATATTTTTGAATGGTTAATGGTTAATGGTTAAATGGTCACCAGTGATTCAAAATGTATCAAACATATAGAAATTACCTTGCTTAGAACTCATTTTAATTTCATCAATACACACAATACAAACATGCTTAGGCTTTCTAATTGATGTTGAAAGTTTGAAAACAGCAGATCTTTGTTGTGTTGTTAAAGACACAATTCTTTCTCCGTCATATTCCCAAGTATGTGTTTTAAGATACTTTTTCAAAAACATAACCATCTAAATTAAATGTCATCTTTGGAACCCATGATTTAAATTTTGTTACTTTAAATTTACTATTATTAGCATCTGTTGAATCATTTCTAAAAATAACATTACTATCATCATTAAGAGCAAAAATTAAGTTACAAATTTATCATTTGGGGAAATTTGATCTCTAAAACTGTCACAAAATGAATATCTGTGGAGAAGTAGGATTATAACCACGCTGTTACCAGCAAGAAGAGCGTTTCTTGTTTTAAAACCTAGATTAGTGCCCGTTGAAATTGAATCTGTATCTTATATAATAAAACATACGGCTCTCAATACTGTTAGAATGACCAGTACTAAATTTGAGTAAATTTTTAACATAAATAGCATGATTAAAATCTGGTGGGTTATAAACAGCCACACCATCATTTCCAATATGTATATCCCAAATCAAAGAAAAAATCCCGTTAATAATTCCTACATTATCACTAATAGTCAGATCTTCACCATCTGTTGTTTTATTTATTCTCATATCAATCTCTAAATAAGGTGTGAATAAATCTGAAGATGTGCTTTCAAAACTACTACCAATAGCAAAATCATAACTTGTTTTCCTCTGATATTGTTTATTTCCTGGGAACGTTAGAGGTGTTGTTAGGTCTAAAGATACAATTAATAATTTTTACAATATCTCGATGATCTAAAACTCATTCTACATTAATAGTGTAGATAATTTTAATAAAAGTAGTTTATCCAATTCTAATGATAATCCTCGATATTTGTCTTCCTGTTGATTACTCTTATTATTTGAATGTGACTTTAATAGTTAAAAATAATTTACCTTTTTTAGAAACAAAATTAGAATAAGCCTCTTCAATTGATTTTGTTAGAGATTTTTCAGCTGCTTTTTTTACTATATCGTTAGTAGCTTTTGATGTTACTTTTAATATAACCTTTTTCCTAATAAATCATAGAGTATCAGTTCTACCATCACCATATATTTTATTAATAACAGGTTGACCTGTTTCATTATCTATTTTAACACATTCATATGTATGAGGATCTTGTATGAATCTTATTCTCATATACTATTAATATATATTAAATTACATGTCTTCTTTAATGATTAAAGTCATAAAGAAAGAAAATTGTTGGGATCTAATATTCTACCAAGATTATCTCTTATTGAAGTTCTCATTTTTTTAAAAATTACCAATGTTTAGTTTATTTCAAAGTACTCTCTGACGTATAATTGAAAATGGATAACCTATTTTTTTATTATTAATATTAAACCTGTAGAAAACCTCACTTTGTATTCCAGAAACATTAGATTCACTCAATAAGGTTCAATGTTTTAATATACTATCAATAATCCTTGTTATATTAGGAAGCTTTTCATTGTAACTAGATTTTGTTATAATCACTTCATCAAAAACTATTAATTCACCAAAATTTCCAATAGAAAAATATAATTAATAACTAGTTTTAAGTTGAATATGTGCTTTTAATATACTTGGAATAAAACTAAGAGTGATTTCAGTTCTAGAATAACTATTTTTTTATTATATTTGTTGTATAAAATCATTTTTGTCTGAATAACTATATTTTCCACCATAAAATAATGTGGTTGTCCAGGCAATTTCATTATAAATGTATTTTAGATTGTTATTTTTATTAAATGTACTGCTTATATTACACCAACTATACGACAATGCTAAGCTGTCTAATCCTAGTCGATAAATTACATTTATTTCTACAAATATTTCAGATTGAAAATTGACTATGAAACCATGACTCTTTAATTTTTCAATCCCATTTTAATTAATAATAAATATTGTAAATTCTATATACTAGAGTCTTATATAAATTTTCTAAATTAACCATCATATTGAGTCTTGTTAATAAAACCAATTTTTATTAGATGGTCTAAAATTTCTGAAATTTCATTGTGTAATTGAAGTGAATGTTTTCCAACTGATTTTGATCCTGTGAGTATTGTTAATCTGTCCATTAATTATTTAGGATTTGTGTAGTAGAATTCACTTCCTAATTCTTTTGGTTTACTGGAAGATGTATCTTTAAAAATGTCAGCCAGTAAATTTAGGTTATTGAAAATCTGTTTAGCTTTTGTTGAATACTTCTTTTTAGGGTTAAATGTTGTTATCAGGAGATCAATTGTTGATTTTTTAGCCTTATTTTCAGACATTTTACCACCTCTAAGACCTTTAATAATCGTATCATTTTTAATTTTTGATAATTAATGGAGAGATTACCATAACTACTTTTTCTATGAACTTTATAAGTTGTTTGGGTTTTTGTTTGTATTTCTATACACCTTGAGCAACAAAAGTATTATCATCATCTTTGGCCGATTCTTTTCGTAGGTCTTTTCAACACTTTTTTCAATTTTAAATCAGTTTAAAATATTTCTATATAATGACATATGTAGCAGCCAACATCTTTATCAGTACTATTTTGTTTTCCACCAACAAGTTCTATAAAGCCCAGCTGCCTAACTCTCATGACTGACAATAAGGCTTTCCCTACTTCAGTCTGAGCCAACACCTTTTCATTTCTTTTTCTGGCTGTCCAGGGAACTTTCAACATTCTTCTCCAACACCACATCTCCATGGCTTCAAGTCTTCTTTCATCATCTTTCCCAAAATCTCCCCCACCAACCTTAGAGCAGTACGGACCACACACAACACTTCACAACC
This sequence comes from Morbakka virulenta, assembly GCA_003991215.1. Taxonomy (NCBI): domain Eukaryota; kingdom Metazoa; phylum Cnidaria; class Cubozoa; order Carybdeida; family Carukiidae; genus Morbakka; species Morbakka virulenta. The sequence continues at coordinate 3,771,192 of RDPX01000004.1, forward strand.
ACACTCTTGTTGATCTTGCAAGCTTGTTGTTTGTTACCATTCCTCTTACTCTTGTGAGCGAGTTCTATGCTAAAACGATCTTCTTCTTTTTTTCACTCTTACATCTTCCATCACTTGTGACTAGACTTCCCAGAGCCATGAAATTTATCTTTGCTTCATAGTCTTGTTGTTAACTAAGATCCTAAAGACCACCAAAACTTCTGTCTTTTTCTCATTGATTTTTATCTCTCTCTCAGTACTGGCTTGTTCCAGGGCACTAACCAGGATTTGCAGTTTTTCCTCAGAATCAGCTATCAGAACCGTATTATCAGCATATTTGATATCATTAACATTGACTTCGCCAACTTGAATGCCTTTCAACTCACTGATATCTCTCATAAATATTTCGTTATAATAATTAAATAAATCCCGTGACAGAACACACATTTGTTGTACTCCATGTTTAATATTTTTAAAATCTGATTCTATGTCACCAACTTTCACATTTGCCCTTTGTCTCCAATATAAATTTCTGACCAAACCTTTTACCTTTAATATGCAATTTCCTAAGCTTCTCGTGTTGCACTCTATCAAATGCCTTTTCATAGTGTACAAAGCACAAGTAAAGCCCTTTCTGCATTTCTAACGCTCTCTCCATTAACATCCTTAATGAAAAAATTCCATTTGTTGTACCTTTACTTTTCACAAAACAGAACTGCTCCATACTAACTTCTCGTCTTATTCAAATACTAATCCTATTTAAGATTACTCTTTGTATTACCTAACAAATCTGGTTCATGATGCCAATCGTTCTAAATCTATTGCACTTTATTGCCCCAGGTATCTTTGGTATACTAATAAACGTTGAGCTATACATCTGCGGAACGACGTTGCCTGTGTCATATATTTTGTTTGCCAGTTGAGTTACAACATCAATTTCAAAATAGGTTGCTGTCCTCCGCCTCGTCGCCATCCAATAGTTCTTTGTTGAATTCGCTTCACCAACCTACCACTTCCTCCGACTCCATCACAGCTGTTTCTTCTGCTTTCTTAATTGTCTTACCGGGATGTTTCTTTTGTTACATGTTAATTGCTTAACCTTTCGTGTATTCTCTTCTGATCTCTCATATTCGTACCTTCAATTTCTGTACATCTATCGTTCATCCGTTTTTCCTTTTCTTCTATACATTTCCTTTTTATTAATCTATTCTATTAATCTCTCTATACATCTCATTACACCACTCACCTTGTATTGTGTTCTTTCTTGCATTAGCTATAATATATGATCAGTCATCCATGGCAGTTATTCTTTTTTGCTAACTTGTGGTAAAATTTCATTACCATGTCCTACAGGTGTCACAAACTTCTCCCATAATGATTCTGGGTTCTCTTCTTCCGCTACATCTGTTAATTGCTGAAATCTATTTCTTGCTCGAGCATTATATTACTCCTTTATGGTGTTTTCTCTAAAAACACTCAGCAGTTGTCTTCGTGTTCTTTGCTTTTGCTTCATCTTTTTAAGCTTTACTTCTATCTAAGCCACCAACGGGGTATGGGCGCTACCACAGTGAGCTCTCGGATAAGTTCTTACCTGCATCACAGAGCTTCTAAACCTTTTGTTAAAATTGATGCAGTCTATCTGGGTTTTAACTAAATTTTAATTTCTGTTAGAAAGCTTGTTCTTTTATCACCAAGGTAAGATGATTTAATAATTTCTGAGGGTATATCTTCTTTTTTAACATACTCAAATTTATAATAAGATTCATTTTTTTGCTTTTTGCAGTTTTACATTCAATACCATAATTTTCAGGTATCATTTTCACCATACCTGCATTTATATCAAGATGGTATTGTACCCTGTGTAGGCTATCATAATATGTCTTTATTAGTATAGTTTGTTACTATCACAATTTGTTGAATAAAAAAATTTTCTATTCGGATTAATGTTTTTAATTGTTGTGAAAGGTGGTAGCTGATTCAAATGGATTGGAAAAGATTAAAAGACTCCAGTTTTCTAGAGGACTGTATTTATTGAAGATGCACAGAAATGAAATGTAATAATATATCCAAGAGTAAAATATATAAGTATCCAATGATAAATACAATAACATCCGTACAATCTGGAACTAACTATTCACTCTTTACGATGAATTAACAATCTTATAGGAAAGATCAAGGCGATCTCGACGATCCCTATACAATTCAATGACTCTTCGTGAATCCAATCTGTTCTGTAAGCCTACTAAATCTTGTTTACAAATGCATCTTATTTATAGCTAATTTACAACAATAAAGAAGAAACTAAACGTGACTGTCCATCAAAGTTCATGGTCCAAAAATGAATAAAAATCATCATCATCATCATCATATTCGGTTTAACGTCCATTTTACATGCTAGCATGTGTTGGGCGATTTCCTGAAATTGACTTCCAAGTTATCCTATCCTTCACCAGGTCTCTGCTGACACCTTTTTGTTTCAGATCCATCCTTATCACTTCCTACCATGTTTTCTTTGGTCTTCCTCTGCCAAAAATAACTAACAATACTAGTACGGAAACAACACTCTACTTATTTGCACAACTACGGAAGCAAGATGAGTATATGTAAAGCACCAATATCTTCCAAAACGAATGACTCTTAAAACATCAATGAGCCCGAAGACAAATACCTAAGTAACATGATGGCATGTATGAAAACTAGAGCACGTACTTTCCCTATCTGGTCTGTAGCCACAGCAACACAAGGGGGCTTCCCAATATTAATAAAACTATAATTTCTGTTTTTAATAGATTTTTTTAAATTTTCTTGCGGTGTTAAAAGTTGTCTTTGATTATTAATATGATCAATCACTTTTCCATCTTAAATTTTGCCATGGTGACATTTTCAAATAAATCTGTGTACAAATATGCTTTTTTGATTTTTACTACCATATTTTCTAAGTGAAGACATCATATATTAATTTGGTTTTTTAGTCTCTCTAAAAGGAATTTTCTTAATAAATTGAATAACATAATCCTCGTTATTGTTAGCATATAGATTAAATTCAGGATGAATTTCGTATTCATCATTATTAATTATGATTTTACTCATAATAAAAAAAAGTAATATCCGTCTAGGCTTTTATAAGTTATAACAGTGTAATAAAGAAAAGTTACTTTATAATAGGACGGAAGATAGGAATAAAATATTAATAAGATTAAACAATAAAATACAACATATTGATAAAACCTCTAACATTATGGACAAACAATACAAAACATTGATTTTTAAATCTTGTTGTAAACCAGCAACATATATATTGATAACAGGAAATTATCGGAATTATCAATTGTTGTTTATTACAATGTTTATTTATAATAAATTCAAATATATGACGAAATTAATTTTATTGATGTTGTAAAAATTAACAGTGAATATGATTCAGGTAATTCTGATTTAGAATATGATTTAATAATGGATAATGTTAATAAGAAAAATAAACATATGGATGATGAAAATAAAAAGATTGATAAAAAATACACATAAATAATCCAATATGGTGGTGGTTATTGTAAAAAATGAATATATTATTAATTCAAAAAATACAATTGATGAAAAATAAAACAATTTGATAATGAATAATGTCAATGAAGAAGATAAATAGTGTCGTTTTCATCGAACCAGTCAGCATTACGGTTTTGTCTCTTTTCAAATGTATTGTTTGTGGCATCTTTGAAGGTTGTTTTGAAAGATTCCCAGGTATAAGGACAGTCAGGAAGTTTATCATTGAAATAATTATGAAGATAATCGATCTTTTCAGGTATCATTGCTGTCCTGGACTTTATAGGTGATTTCTCTCCTCTCCTTTTCCTTCTCAAGGAGAAGGAGCACTTACAAACGATCAGCCTGTGGTCAGTGAAACAAACAGCTTCAATATTTGTTTTGACAACATATATTGCTAGCTTTGCAAATTTATTAGCAATGACATGGTCCAGTTAATGCCAATACTTTGAGCTGGGATGCCATGTTGATTTCAATTGAGCACGGAGCTGAAACATTGATCCCGTTACTGTGAAATGGTTTTGCGTACAGAATATGAGAAGCATTAAACCGTTCGAGTTCATTTTTCCTATACCGTGTTTACCCAAGACACAGGACCACAATTCCCAGTCACTGCCAACACGGACATTTAAATCACCAAGAACGATGATTCGATTCTGTTTATCTGTATTTACCTCTGCGTTTAGAGACTCGTAAATATGTTCTTTTTCGTGGTCAGGCCGTTGCATTGTAGGGCCATAGACACTTACGAGTTTGAGGAATTCACCTAATTTCAGCCGGAGTCGCAGTACCATAATCCTTTCTGAAGCAGGTTTCAGATCGAGGGTAACATTTGATAGACTGTTGGAGACTACGAACCCAAGACCAGCTTCTTTCTTGTATCCTCCACTCCAGTAAATGGTGTGATCTCATTCTACAATATTGCCGGTTCCTTCACGTATCACCTCGCTAAGGGCACATATGTCAATATTTGCTGTTGCAAGTTCTCTGGAAATAATTGTCGCTGCTCTTTTTGGCCGACATGGCCTTGTACTCAGCGGCACTGTCATTGCTTGTACCAACATTCCAAGCGGCGAGATTGAGTTGTTGTTTTCTACGATTATACGGACTTCGCATACTTTCTACCACCACCGTATTTTGTGGCGCATCGGTTTCCTCGAATGCAGTAGCATTAATTACCATAGAATAAACATTTTGTCAGTAAGGCAGCCCCTCAGAGGACGACAGTACTTGGGGCAAGAGCGCTGTCCTTACGCAGGATATTCCCAGTAAATAAGCGGCAATGCAAGCTAAGACGGCTGCTAGAAAAAACTGTTACAAGTAAGCCAAAAATATCTTCGAGTTAAGCGATATGTCTGCCAGTGCCAGAAGTGCCGCTGAGTAGAAGTATACAACTGCCATGCCAGAAAAGTTGTCGGGTTGACAAACAGAATTGACGATGCCGTATCCCTGACGGGGGACGCTGAGGATGTACTGTCACTTGCTCAAGGTGACCATCCAGACTAGTGGAGGGAAGGAGTTGTATTACTTCTCTATTCTGAAACGAGTAATCCATACCAAGTTCCAGCCACTGCCCTAAGATGGTGTCATATAGGTATTTAAATCCACAAAAAAAAGATCCTCAAAACTTTAAAACAGTTGATAAACAATTTGTACAAAAATTTGATTACAATGGAAGTAAATTTCATGTTACAGTTAAACTAAACAATAAAATTTTAATGTAAAATGAGATTAATGTTAATGTGTTTGGATTTGAAAATAAACAAGTAGATCCAATTTATATCCCAAAAGAAAAATTGAATGATCAGATGAATTTGTAATTAATAATATGAATATGAAAAACAACATTATGTTTTGATAAATAATTTTAGTAAGTTAATGTATAATCAAACTAAAAATGGTAATAACAAGTATTTCTGTATGCATTTTTTACAATGCTTTAGTCCTGAAAGAGTTTTAAATGATCATGAGGATAACTGTATTGAGATTAATGGAACACAAGCTACTAAAATGCCTAACAAAGATAATAATATTTTGAAATATAATAATTTGTATAAATAATTACAAATACCATTTGTTTTTTGTACAGATTGTGAAATTATTACTGACTAATAAAAATTTACAGAGGTGAAAAAGGCGTTTCAAAGTTTATGAAAGCTTTGATGACAGTAAGTTTTGCAAAAATGTTAAAAATTCTATTTGAAATTATTAATTGGATTAGCACCTGAGAAGATTAAAGTGGCAGAAGATATGCTTTGTCCATATTGTAAAAAAACACCAGACAAATATAAGACTTCAATATGTTTAGTTCATAAATTAATGCCTGCTTTAAACAGTAAAAAAAGTATGTTTAAAATAATAGAAATATTAAATTATGTTTAGATCTTGATTTAAAAGTCACAATAGTTCAAAGTGTATTAAAATTTAATCAGTCTTCTTGGTTAAAACACCATATAGATTTTAATACATAGAAGAAAACGTATGCTAAGAATAGTTTTGAAATAGATTTTTTCAAGTTAATCAACAACTCTGCCTGGAAAAAAAAAGCCTGGAAAACGTAAGAAAGAGGGTTGATATGAGACTTGCTACTGATGAAAAAAATTAATAAAGCATGCTGGTAAACCAACCTGTATATCATCTAAGATTATTAAAGAGAATTAGTTTGTTGTGCGTAGGTCAGATTAAAAAACCATAAGGTAACTATTCTCCAGACCCCAAACACTTCCTTTCAAATTGCTCCCTTTCAGTCCATATATTCTTTGGCAAATACTTCCATTTTGCTTTAGGAGTCTTGCTATCTTTAGTATTGTCTTTCTTCGATGCATTTTTTTCAATGTGATTTCTGCATATTTCATTTAATCTTCAACAGTGTGTACCTTATCATTGGGTAATTTTATAAAAAATTACCCAATGATACTCAAATCAATCTCTGGTGTAAACTGCAGAGAGTCTAACAATTCTCATTGCCTCGTTCACCGAATCCGAGAATCTCTCCCCCCCCCCCGTTTCTTCTTCCCTGGTGGTATCGTGTTCGTTACTCGCCTGCCCACATACTCCTCATCTCTTCTTATTGCATGTTCAAACCACCTTAATCTTGATTCACTGATCTTATCACCTAGTTTTGCCACTCCTAGCTTGTCTCGCACAATGTCATTTTTCACTCTATCCTTTCTGGTCTTTCCAATGGAGAATCTAACCATCTTCATCTCATTGGCTTGCAATTTGTTTTTCTGATTCTTGGTGAGAGGAACGGNAAAAAAAGCCTGGAAAACGTAAGAAAGAGGGTTGATATGAGACTTGCTACTGATGAAAAAAATTAATAAAGCATGCTGGTAAACCAACCTGTATATCATCTAAGATTATTAAAGAGAATTAGTTTGTTCTTCTCATTCTCATTGCCTCGTTCACCGAATCCGAGAATCTCTCCCCCCCCTCCCACTCCGTTTCTTCTTCCCTGGTGGTATCGTGTTCGTTACTCGCCTGCCCACATACTCCTCATCTCTTCTTATTGCATGTTCAAACCACCTTAATCTTGATTCACTGATCTTATCACCTAGTTTTGCCACTCCTAGCTTGTCTCGCACAATGTCATTTTTCACTCTATCCTTTCTGGTCTTTCCAATGGAGAATGTAACCATCTTCATCTCATTGGCTTGCAATTTGTTTTTCTGATTCTTGGTGAGAGGAACGGTCTCCCTGCCATACATCATTTCTGGTAGTACCACCGTCCTGTGGGTTTTACTATTAATTTCTTGGGTATGTTCTTGTCACACAACACCACTGACACCTCCCGCCATCCATTTAAACAAATACTACATTCTAAAACATGTAAAGATAAATTAATTATGCTTTTCAGGGAGTACATGTCTTTTTATAAAACTTAATTATCCTTTTATAGTTGATACCAATGCATTATTGTAAGTAGTATAGTAATTGATTGTTATGACGTATTTTTGAAATTTTTGAAATTAAATAAATTGTTTTTGAAAAGCTAATTTCAAAGATAGGTCAGAAACATCAATCACTACAGTACTTTCGCTTGCGCAAAACAACTGGTTTTGAGGTGCCAGTGAGTGACCTATCTTTCTCACCTTTCTTTCTTGTCGGCACAAAATGATTATCTCTTGAATAGTTTTAAACAAGGCTTTTCTATATGTACACGTGCTACCAGAAGGACTCTTTCTGTTTGTGTGTGTCGAGCTGTTTTAATATCTTAGCCTTATGTAGAAAGAGTCATGTCAAAAGGTGTCAAAAAAGTCAAAAGAGTTAAAAATTTAAGAAAATGATTACAAATTTTTTTCAGGATCACTTTTGGAGTTTTAATTTTTTTCGAAGTAAAGGTATCTTAGAGTGTTGATAATTGTGATCAATCGAACTTGAAGTATTCAAAAAGAAATTTAATATTTGAAACTCCTGCTGGAACATTAAGTTCCGTTAAACTAACGTGGCTGATATGAGACCAAATCAAACAAAAACGATCTGCTGTGATTTCAGGTATTTACATTTAAATACTGGTACCAGTAGCCTTATTCACCGATAAATGTGTTGACAAGGAGTTTCAATTAATTGACCTAAATCTTGGACGATTTACAGACAGGAAATTCATCCAGAAATGGCTGTCAGTGTTTGAATAATATATACCTGTTAATACTCTAACAGTTGAGTTTTTTAAAATTTCAACAGATGTTATGCTCTTCACGAAAAGGAAGGTATATTTAACTGACAAGTGAAAAACTTCAGAAAAATGTTGCTGATTAAACAATTGGAGAAGGGGAGGAGTTAAAAAGTGGTTTTATAATACCATAGGAGACTGAAGATAACTAAATAATTACGTCCTATTAAACATGAATTACTATTCATAAAATTAACCTACAATGCTGTTGGTGTTATTAACGTTGATTGAAAATAAAGGAAAGGAATGACATGACTATGGGTGTACTGTGATCAAGCTATGGGTTGGCATGCAGTTGCAATTGCCACCCTCAACAAAAGAATACAATCCTTTTGCCTGGAAATTTGTCTACAAGCTTTATAATCATCAACTTATCTCTTTAACTGAGGAGAGATATCCTGAGATTTTGGTCAAAGTCAATTTTTGCCATTACGAGACAGTTAACTCATTCACTACGCATACATTTATCCATGATTTGATTATGATCACATAAGGATCATGAATGTCATTGTGTTCATCATATCATTCTTGTTCTAGGCTGTGATTTAAGGAACAAAACAAGGCATTACATACCCGAGTGTGTCAGGTGATGATGTATCAGCATCCATAATTATGTCATCTCAATTTGAAACTGATGTTGCTCTTGACTTTAGTGACCAAACAGTCATTTATCTGTATCAAACAAAGTGTCTTCATTGAACGCTGCTTTATTCGTTGATGGCACAAAATGATATATGCCCACTTTCACAAACATCTTATCCAACACAAAATATGGATCGTACAAACAAATCTTTGCACAAGAGTTCGTTTGGTTTTTACAAAGGGCTTGAGAATAACCAAAACATGGATACATGCTTTTGTTTTTCCTGCAGTGTTCTTGCCAATTTTTTTAAAGATAAAATTTACACAGACTAGATTTCGTGACTGAAAAAATGCAAGATCAGCTGGTAACAAGCAAGGATTATCGAAAAATGATGAATCAAATAACACTGCTCAACACACTTTTTCGGGTCGGCAAGGTAAAGACTGTCTTTAGGTAATTCTGGGGTGCTGATTACAAAAATCATATTTATTTTCTTTGGTTAGCTCTAGTTTTTCTGATGTGCGAAATACTTCAAATGTGAAAATGTCTGTAACTTGCCTTCATTCTGCAAGCATGTTAAACGTTTCAGATTTCATATGCCCTTGGCTTCATTGCAGGAAGTGTTTTATAACCAGGGATCGGATGTTTATTCGGTTACGTACAAAAAATATTCGAATAAATCTGCAAAATATTCGAAAATATTCGATTTTAGAAGAAAATATTCGAAAAATATTCGATGTTCTAATAATTGTGATATATACTATATATTCGACAAATATAGGTAAATATTTAGCTAATTATTCATCAATACTTTGGCTAATACAGCTACCCACCTATAGTTGTCTTTGTAGTGCATAACTGCTTTGAAAATTATGGAAGGGACACCAAGGCAACAAAGTTTTTCAATTCTTCTTATTTCTTTAATTGAATATACGATTTCTCAAAATGATAGTAGTCTTACCTAACAGAAAAGGGCATAATACGTTCAATTAAAGTAGTCAACTAGTTGGTATTACAGTGCAAAAGACTATACTGCTTCAAATTATTGTCTGAAAATCGTCGCCGATTATCTCTCAATACAGCCTTTTAGCGAGAGAAGCTGCGCTCCACATCTACAGTCGTAAGTGGAGCGAACTTAACAGCTGCAATTTCTTTAGCTGTCAAGCTACTTAGATAACTTTCATCACATTCTATGCCTAAATCCGGCGCGTCGGAGTGTAGGATTTTTGTAAGTGGAATAAGTTGCTGCAAGCCAATGTTGCGTTGGAGAACTGACATCCACTTTTCCTTAAGCTCAGGTAGATCCACAGTTTCTCTATGAACATGTGCAAAACAACACCACAGAGGGTATGATCTTTCATCCTGCTCTTGACGTGTGTTTATACACTTGGTTAGGGAACCACAGTGTGCTGAAATGTAAGCTACCTCGTGCTTTACATCAGGGTGCTGGAGTACTGATTTAGCTGTCACAATCGCTGCGAAATCGTCGTCTAAGGCTTCTATAACCTCCTTCACGTCATCCAAGTGTTTAGCGTAGTATTGTACAGTCGATAACCAGGTTCCCCACCGCGTGATAACTGGCTGTGGTGGTAGTAGCACATCCGGCTTACGCTCTTTGAAAAACCTCTGCTTTGACGGGGCTTTCCGGAAAACTTTCTTTCCGCAGTTGACTAACGTGTCAACTCTGGGGAAAGAAGCTCTAATATTCTCGGCCAGACGGTTTACACTGTGTGCTAAACACGTTATGTGTAGGGCCTTTGGTACTAACGAAGAAATTCCAGTGACCATCTTCCTCATGTAAGCTGCACTGTCAGTGATAATGAGCAATATTCTGGAAAAGTCAGCGCGCTTCTGGTAAAGCGAATCTGATGTCGTGATTAGAGCATGGCCAACTGTGCTGTGATTCATTGCTTCTAGAAAATGTATGTCGAGGAGGTACACAGTCTTGAAATCGTCAAGTGGACCACAAACAAAATTAGTCACAAACCTCCCACAGGAATCTGTTGTCTCATCTATTTGTATCCAAAGAAACTTTTTTAAGGTTTCACGAAATTTCGACAGTTTTTCATCAGATATATCCGGCATGTAATTCTTTCGTAGGGTGCTTTCATCCGGTAGTTTACGATTACATTCCACTTCGAAAAAAGAGTTGAAAACAGGGTGATTCACCTTACTGAGAGGAATATCGGCTGCAACGAGCATTTCAGTGAGCGACTTAGAAAAGTCTTTGCTTCCACTTGAAAGAGGAAATTGTGCTTGAATTGATTGCGTTGTTCGCTGCGCCAACTGCACATGTTTCGCAGTGTTAACGTGTCGCTTAACTTGCGAGCGTGTAGCGATTGAAACTATTGTGCTGCGAATTTTACAAAATAATTTGTCATCTCTGGCTGTGAAACAAGGAAATTTCCTAACGTACAAGGTTTGTTTTAAAGAGGTAGATTTCGGCATCTTGAAGTCCCAAGAAATGTAGAGACTGATGTTAGACACTTCTGATATCACTCTCTACGAAATGTGTTGATCCACGCCCACGAATCGCTAGGTGTGTCAACCAATGATCAGTTTAATTTAACGTAGCATGCTTGGATTCTAGCTCAAAGACATGTTATTTAATGACCAAAGTTTCATGATTGAAAAGTAGATGTCAATCTGAAACACATGTTGCGTCAATGGGTTTGTTTGGCAAGACTTATTGTGACAACGAGATTGTTTATTTTAGCATCTTCAAATTGAAAAAAGTGGCGAATTGTTAAAATGGTCCACATCGAATTTTAAAGGCTTGGTCAACCTGAGGTTTAAATGATCACTCATGAACTCGTATATTAAAGTGCTATGCATTCGTCTTCCGAGTTCAGTTTTCTATAGAGCCTGCTTTTGAAAAGGATAGGATTTTTTGCTTTGTTTCTCTGCAGAAAATTGCAATAACTATGTCAATGTAGGCCTATGCTATCAAGAGCATAAATAAAAAATATTTAAAAATATTCGAGCACGTATGAATATGCGAAAAAATATTCGATATTCGATTAAGACAAAATATTCGAAATCGAATATACTTTTTAGAAATATTCGATATTCGACTATCCGATCCTTGTTTATAACACAGCAGATCACTGCCAGGTCATAGAAGTCATTTGTCTGGTATTTTCATTAGTATTAATTTGTGGCTTTTATGCCCTTGACATGGTCACTAAGTGTTAACATGCACTTGGCAGTGCTATGCTTTTTTGCACATATCAGTTGTCTTGTGGTGTCTACATGCTGTCAGGGGGACATGAACAATGTTCAATATATAATACAATTATTAAATAATAACTTGCACAGATCAATTTTCTCCTTTAACATTTTTGTTGGTGGAGAGTTGATTTAGATCAGATGAATTCATTCACGGTGCCTATATTTTGATGATGGATTTAAAGGGTGATTCAGATGATTCGTCTTATTTTTCAGTTGTATAACTAAATGCTGGCTCCAAGATCCTACAAAAAAACATTCTAATTACTTTTGTTACATTTGTGGTGAATGCAAAACTGTAGACAACAGAAAGTCCATAACAGACTTTGTACGAAAAGCGTATTATGCATATTTTGGAATAAAGCTAGCAGACCTAGACAAACCATGGACTCCTCATGTTGTTTGCAAGACATGTGTAGAACGTTTGAGGCAATGGACAAGTGGAATCAGACGGTCAATGGGATTTGTGATACCAATGGTTTTGAGGGAGCCTACAAATCATATTGACGACGGTTACTTCTGTTCGATAGATGTGACATGGGTAAATAAAAAGAAGCGAAAATCTTTGAGTTATCAAAGTTTGCTGTCAGCAATTCGACCAACAGCTCATAGTGCTGATATTCCTATTCCTGAGTTTAGTAAGTTGCCTGATCTCTCTGTTGATGAACATTCAGACAAGGAGCAATGATAACGAGGACCTTTCATACTCTTCCACACCAGTACTATTTGATCAACAGAGTCTGTGAGATTTGGTAAGGGACCTGATAAGTTTATTCAAGGAATCTTCTGCAATATTGGCATCACGGCTAAAAGATCAAAATCTTCTACAGCGTGGTGCTAAAATCACTTTTTATACAACAGGTGATAAATAGTTTGTGCCGTACTTTGACGATCAACTTAACTTTGTTTTCTGTAAAGATATTTGTGGTGTACTGATTAAATAAGGTGTTACAGAATACTCTCCTGCTGATTGGAATTTATTTGTTGACAGTTCGAAAAGAAGCTCAAAATGTGTTCTTCTGCACATTACTAATGTTTATGGATCAATACCGATGGGTCATTCTACAAACCTTAAAAAAATGTGATGCAAAAAAATTTTCTTGCAGCATATCGAATATAACGACCACCAGTGGGTGATTTGTGTAGATTTAAAGATGGTGAACTTCTTGCTTGGGAAAAAAAGTGGTTACACGAAACCCATGCTTTCTTTGTTGTTGGGACAGTAGAGATAAAGCCTGGGTATGCGGGCCTGGAGGCCTTGGGATGTGAAAGACTGTACCCTACAATACACAGTTCCAGGTCACCCTTGGGCAAGGTGAAGTACCTGCTTAACCTCCCTGACCTGGGTAATGATGAAGCACTAGGATGCAACAGAGTTTGAGGATGCTGGCAGAAGACCCTGACGTATGGCCAATGGTAGCACTCGTAAGGATAGTAGGCAAGTACTTGTGTTTAACCGAGGAAATGGCTATCACCTTACTGCACCCGCTGTCTTGTGGGATAGGTTCCGATGGACCAAAGGCTAGATTTTCAGCTCGAACAAACTGGATGTGGAAGACAAGGGGAAACCACCACATTTTTTCTCTCAAGAATATCATGCTAATGCACAGAAACTTATTCAACAATAACAGCGTGAATGGGGTTAGGCATACTAACACTTCGCTCGGTAGGAACCTCCATGTTCGACAGGCGGAACCCGACCGTCATCCAGAGACTGTCAGAAATATTATTTATCTTCGAATAGGAAATTGGAATATTCGCACGCTGTATCAAGCGGGCAAAATCTCAAATGTCATTCAAGAAATGGATCGTATGAAGATCAGTTTACTAGGTTTGTGCGAAACTAGGTGGCCTGGTTCGGGCGATTTCACGATAGATGACAAAAGAATCATATACTCTGGTAAAAGTAGACATGAAAGAGGAGTTGGAATCATTTTTGATGAGAAAATAGGCAAGTGTTTACTTAGCTATCGGACCTGTCTGACAGAGTCATGCTAGTGAGAATAAAAGGCAAACCCTTTGACCTCAGTATAATTGAGGTATACGCACCAATCGCAGATAGTAATGAAGAAGATATAAGCGTGTTCTACGAGCAGCTCGATGTAGCAAGACAACATTGTAAATTGCACGACATCATTATTATTATGGGCGATCTAAATGCTAAAGTTGGCAATGAAAAGATTCTCCATGTAACGGGAAGATGCGTTCTTGGAATAATCAATGAAAGAGGTGAACTATGGGCTAACTGGTGTAAATCAAAACATCAGGTGATAACGAACACTTTCTTCAGGAACCACAAGCGACGTAGTTGGAGATGGAAAGATCCTGGAGACAGAGTCGGAAACTAAATTGACTACATTACAATCAATCAGAGATTCAAAAATGCAGTCAAAAACGCGAAAGCATATCCTGGAGCAGATTGTGACAGTGACCACAATCCAGTAATCTGTAACATCAGTGTTCGTCTCCGCAAATTAAAGCAATCGATACCTGAATTAAAATTACAATAGAATCCACTACGTGAAGACACAGAGATGAAGGCTAGATATGCAATTACAGTGCAAAACCGATTTGATGTCTTAGAAAGGGAACAAGTAGACAAATGGAACATAATGAGAAAGGCTATGGTTGAAGCAGCCAAAGAGGTGATACCACCTAAAAAGAAGGAACGGAAGAAACAACGGATGAAAGCAGAGATCCTAAAAATGATGGAAGAAAACAGAAAATTAGCAACAGGAACTCAGAAGGGTATCGAACTCTGAATCGAAACATCAAGCAGAAGTGTAGAGAAGCGAAGGAAGAGTGGATAAATGTTGAGTGTGCGGAAATGGAAAGATGCCGAACACCAGATACCTCATCGTTACACAAGAAAATTAACACTTTGGTGGGAAGGAAGACATGCGTTTCAAGTGGGTGCATAAAAGCCACAGATGGCTCTTTGTTGATGGGAAAGGACGAGGTTATGGAATGGTAGGCAGAATATTTAGACGAACTTTTCTCAGACGACAGGGGAGAAAGACCTGTGATCAGAAAATCAATTAAAGGCCCAACCATTCTGAGAAGCGAAGTGCAATCAGTCATAAGGAAGATGAAGAGAAACAAAGCCACAGGACCAGACAACATTTGCATTGAAATGATTGAGGCACTGGACGATTTTGGTATCGACAAGATAACAGAGTTGGTAAACGATATTTATAACACTGGAGAAATTACGTCAGACATGTCAAAATCTATATTTATAGCTTTACCTAAAAAACCAGGAGCAACAGAATGTGAACTGCATAGAACCATAAGCCTCATGAGCCACGTTACCAAAAGTCTTATGAGAGTCATCATGGCAAGGATACGAAGAACAACGAGGTCAGAAATAAATAATCATTAACCTGGGTTCGTTCAGGACTCAGGTACGCAGAACACCATCTTTATCATGAGAATATTATCTGAAAGAGCGATAGAAATGAAATAGAAAAAGATTTGTTTCTTTGCTTTATTGATTACAGCAAAGCATTCGACAAGGTGAAACACGAAACTGTGCTTGACATACAACAATCCCTAGACATAGATGGAAAAGACTAAAAGTAACTAAAATGTACTGGGAACAAACAGCGGGGGTTAAAGTTCAGAATACTATAGGAAGATACAGCCACATCAAAAGAGGAGTTCGACAATGTTGCGTTTTATCTCCAGACGTGTTCAACTTATGCAGCGAAAACATAATGAGAACCATTGAAGACGTAAACGGTTTCGCTGTAGGTGGATACAACTTGAATAACATACGATATGCAGATGATACAACTGTCATTGCAGATTCACCCCAGAAACTACAACGCATTTTGAATACTGTAAAAGAGGAGAGGTTTAAGCATTAACCGAAAGAAGACCTTTTGCATGTCAATAAACAAAAAACATCAACATGTTTATTGCCACTTGACGATTGATGGAGAGAAAATACAACAAGTAAACAAATTTAATTACCTTGGAAGCATGCTTACCGCGGATGGTAGAAATACAGTGGAAGTAAAGAGGAGGATCGCTATGGCAAATGAAGTATTCGAGAGGATGTCAAAGATCCTAAAGTCACGATCAATCACAATGGATACCAAGTTGAGAGTCCTAAAGTGCTACGTCCTTCCTGTCTTGACATACGGATGTGAATCATGGACAATTACGGCATAGTTAGAAAGAAGGTTGAATGCTGCTGAAGTTTGGATGCTACGTAGAATTTTAAGTATCTCCCGGACTGAACATATCAGCAGTTTTCAGAAGAGCAAACTACAACAGAGAACTCTTGAACACGATCAGGAAAAGGCAACTGTCATTCCTTGGTCACGTGTTGAGGAAAGAAGGCTTAGAACAACTAACACTCACTGGCAAAATAAATGGAGAAATAGGAAGAGGAAGAGAACGGAAGATGTTCCTCAAACGTATATCGACATGGACAGGCATCAGTACAACAAAGCTGTTAGAAAAAGCAAAATACCGAGTTCAGTGGAAAAGCGTGACCACCAACGTCCTGGAAGGACAGGGTACCTGAGGAGTAGGAGGAGAGATAAAGCAAATCACTGGACTAAAAAGTACTGGACAGAAAGAGATCAATGTAATTGGTACCACGTAATAAAATAGTGTTTCCTCCTCTGCATATAAAACTAGGGCTTATGAAACAATTTGTTAAAACCCTGGATAAAGATGGTGATTGTTTTCAGTATATTTGTAGGAGTTTTCTAAGCCTAAGTAATGAAACGTTAAAAGCTGGTATATTTGATGGACCCCAGATTCAACAGTTGATGAGAGATCAAAAATTTTGTGACATCTATGAATGAACTGGAGTTAGCTGCATGTTTATCATTTGTAGAGGTTGTTAAGAACTTCCTTGGAAACTATAGAGCTGACAACTGCAGAGAAATTGTAAACAACATGCTTGAAAAGTTCAGAGTTCTTGGTATCAACATAAGCATCAAAGTATACTTTCTTCATAAAAACCTGGATCGATTTCCGGAAAACCTTGTGACATTAGCGATGAACAAGACGAGCGATTCCACCAAGATATAAAGACAATGGAGATACCAAGAAAGATGGAACAAAAATGATGGCAGATTATTGCTGGAATTTGAAACGGGACGTGCCTGATTCAGAACATTCAAGAAAATCTCAAAAACTCAAATTTTTACCACATTAAAAACAATATTTGGGACAATCAGGATCAACAATGACCTCTTATCTCTTGTGTAAAACTTGAACCTATTTGATGTAACAAAAAAAACAATATTTTAACAACTTTTTTAGATTTTGTTGTCCGTATGTTACTCAATTTGTTCTGATCAAGAAACAAATTTTTGTCCCAATAGGGATAGCATGTGGAAGAAAAACTAAGGCCAATGATAAAAAATGGATATAGATATAATAATATTCAGATTCATCATCCTCAAATTACTTAAAAACAATTGAAACATTTCCGATTTTATGCCAAAAACTTTTTTTGTTGACCTGTGTAATTATTGGAACTCCATGGCTCTATCGATTGATAAGGAGGAACGCAGACGTGAAAAAAAACCCAACATGGTATGGTGTCTCTTAAATAATTCTCAAGAAAAAAAAATGGCTGTGTGATCTTTTACATGTCACAAGATTTCTGGCTGAAAGTGGTTAGGCCTTTCTCGTGGTTAGTCCTAAAAGTATTGACAACGGAGACGAAGTGTACCTGAAAACATTTTCTCAACTGCTTACTTTTTTGTGACCCTGGGTGGAGAGATGTACATAAACGACTTGCGGACAATTCCACATGCATATCACAGGAATTGCAGAATAGGACCACATCAGTATTAGCAATGCTAATGAAGTGGTCAATACCTAAGCTGGTATGTGAAGCGAAACTTTATGCAATAATAGCTAATGGGACCACCGACAAAAATACATTCAGGGACTAGCTTGTCGATTACTTTCATTTGATAGTGAGGTTAGAGAGTATTGTCTGAAGGTAGAAGGAATAACCAATCGATACTCACAAGGTATATTGAATTTGATTACATCAATCCTCAAAAATTCTTGTGTGTCTCCAGCTGGAATTGTTTTCCAATCCTTTGATGGCGCCAGTGTCACGCCAGGGGCACACGAAGGAAAATAAGAATTTATCAGTTCATTCTGTGATCGCCACATCAAGTATGTTTATTGCTTTCTTCATAAAATATTTCTAGTTGTTGTGCAAGTTATCGAAACCATTGAGAAAATCTCTGACTACATGGGAATTGTTTCCAGTTTATATGTTTTTTGGAAAAGTCTGCTGTATTACGAGCTTAAAAAAGTTCAGCCCTCAAACGTCTAAATGAAACACGATAGACAGGCCATTTTGAGAGGACAAATAAAATGCATAACAATCATGTATTGGGTGGCCACAAAGTCCCTGGTCACTCCGCCTTTATGCATGCATTTACGGAAATCAATGCATAAATTTACAAAATTGTACATGGGACTTGTAAAAGAAAAGAAGGGTTCATCGCTGATCAATAAATTTTATTGAAACAAACAATTATGATTTCCAATGATCAATCAATAAAGTGACGATGAATCACACTATCATGGATCCAATATGTCTGTGTGTCCACCGCCATTCTCAGCACACAAACGAATGCGTCTCCAAGTGCGTGCTGAAATGCGTTGCAAAACAAAAAGAAAACAAAGATAAAAATACCGTACATAATTGCTATAAATATTATGATCATCGTGCAAATATTAAAGAAAAGGGATTGCATAATGTGAACATGAGTTATGAATAACGACTAGGGACTTTGTGGCCACCCTGTAAACCTAATTCAAAGGTTGAAAATGGTATCTAAGTCTATATAAAAAGTTTGAAAAGCGGTTGTATCAGTTAATATAGTGATAAATACAATTGGATGCTTGTTTTTGTAAACTGCATGTTAACAGCAATAAACATTACTGTAAAGCAATAAACATTACTGTAAAGCAATAAACATTATTGTAAAGCAGCTTCAATCATGTGACAAAAACATAGTTTCAACACTATCTGTAGTAAAAGCAGTGAGAGGAGGTCTCAAAGAAAAAGGAAAGACTTGAATTAATACCAGTGTGAACAAATGGTTGCTAATTTTTGAAAATCAATTTTTGTCACTGAATTCAGCAATTTTCAACGAAAGAAAAGCTCCGTTCCAAAGTACTTAAACGATGTGATTATCACTGAACGCATTCCATTGGAGAATAGTGGACTCTGTCCTTCAAAGAATCATTGCATTTGACTGAGTCTGAATTCAAGAGGTTTGCAGCGTCGAACACAATATTGTAGGAGGCTATTGAAGCTGTATCACCAAACTCAAACTTCTATAAAAAATGTATCAAGTTGCACTTACTCTTGGTTTCACTTTAACACTTATGTAGTGTCTGTTTTCCTCTCTAACCAGAATTGATTCTTAAGAAGAAAAAACATATTGTACCATATTAATGATGTAACCGTACTTAGTATAAATGCGGAAGTGAAATGTAAAAATGGCGAGGAATATTTCCTAGGTTAATTTAAATGAAATAATTGAACTTGATATTCAAGCATGCTCAGCAAACCTATACCTCTCTGCTTTTTGAAGTTAAAGTGTCTGTTGGGCGACTTTGGAAATTGCGTGTCGTATGAAAGCTTTACCACCCCTAATCCATAGCTCTTAGCACTGGCTTGACTGTGAAATACGATAAATGTGACGTGTGAATAGACTAGGTGTTGACAGTTGCGACAACAACGAAATTAAAAAATCTCGGATGGTTGAGTGGAAATATAGAAAAGAGAAAAGTTTAAATAAACTAACGTTAAAAGAAAAATTAACTTTGGTTGTAAATGACCCAAATCAAAGTATTTCATTCATTACAATTTCCTATATCTTAAGTTCAACAAATTCTATTTGAACTGTCATCGGTAAAATGAAATCATCTTACAAATTAGTTACCTTTTCAGTCTCTCTCTCTCTCCCGCCAAATTTATTGCCATGTGGATTTTCATTGTGGTTTCTTTTTTCTCGACTCCCTTACCTTGTATCCTTTTCACAAATTCAGTTAGTTCCAGCCCCAAGCCAGTCGCCGTTTGTAAACAGTTTCTACATAGCCTCGTTTTATCGGGCGTGAAAAGGAGTTTAGGATATGTAGACAAGGTGTCCATTGGCAGGCGCCAAAAGTAAAATGACTTACATATATGAGAAAGAATGCCGACACGAGTTGCCCTGATGCTTTTCTCCCCATTCTTGAATAGCATGCTTTCGACACTGTACGGGATTGAATTGAACTAAAATTGGTCTATTTGACCTATATACTTAAAAGCTATCGTATCCTACTCAGACAGCTGGGCGCCAGTTGGTAAATAGCAAACTCAAGACATCTTTAGCTAAAATTATGAAAGGGTTGCGTTACAAATATCAACATTTAAAGTTGTGTAGCATTTGGTACTACAGTCCACTACCATAATTTATCGATCAATTCATTTATTCCAAGCAACGCAGTCTCTCCGATTCCCATCTTTTGGCAATCCCCACACTAAAACCTTCTGAATTGCAGTAATGTATACCAGTAGTCTTTCATGGAAAGGTTGTTGATATATATATATGTACATAAGCTCTGTAAGGAACTACTTTCTTTTCTAATGTAGAGAAATGATTAGAACATTTTTCATAAAGCTTCTTCGAAAATGACACAACTAAGAGAAAATGTTTTTTCTAAACTAACGGATAATTCGACAAAGCTTTTCACAAGAAAAAGAGTAGGTTTAAAGCAAATAGCAAGATATATACAACCGGCAAGAGACCAAGTCTATGAAAATGTTGACCAATGAAGGCAATATTGATTACATTTTGTGCGTTGGGCACTGCAGGCAGAATTTGGGATAAGATTCTGGATGATAAAAGTTAAAAANTATATATATATATATATATATATATATATATATATATATATATATGTACATAAGCTCTGTAAGGAACTACTTTCTTTTCTAATGTAGAGAAATGATTAGAACATTTTTCATAAAGCTTCTTCGAAAATGACACAACTAAGAGAAAATGTTTTTTCTAAACTAACGGATAATTCGACAAAGCTTTTCACAAGAAAAAGAGTAGGTCTAAAGCAAATAGCAAGATATATACAACCGGCAAGAGACCAAGTCTATGAAAATGTTGACCAATGAAGGCAATATTGATTACATTTTGTGCGTTGGGCACTGCAGGCAGAATTTGGGATAAGATTCTGGATGATAAAAGTTAAAAAATAAAAGAGCTAATGCAGTGGTTCTCACATTATGCTCTATCAAATCCCACGGGCTCACTTATTC
This sequence comes from Morbakka virulenta, assembly GCA_003991215.1. Classification (NCBI taxonomy): domain Eukaryota; kingdom Metazoa; phylum Cnidaria; class Cubozoa; order Carybdeida; family Carukiidae; genus Morbakka; species Morbakka virulenta. Next base: position 3,792,507 of record RDPX01000004.1, read on the forward strand.
AGCCGGTGTGTGTGTGTGTGTGTGTGTTTCGTTAAAACCATTATTAAACTGTTAAATCCACCCTAATGTTTCGTGACGTGACTTCCTGGTTGGCCATCGTTAACCAGATTTCATCAAGCCACATTGCTTGGCCTTTATGTCTGTGTTGCTCGGGACTTAGTGCTCACAGTAGCCCACGTGTTACTGTCATGATTTCACTTAATTTGCGATTTCCGTTTTCTTAAATATTTTTATCCTATCATACTAATTATGACGAGCGGAAAACGTGGTCCGGCGAGTACTTTTAATATGGATTCACAAGTTTAGAGGAACGTGATGGGAGTCACTATTCATAATGCATCACAGGCAATGCCAAGTTAAACATTTATATTATAATTCCGGCAAAACTCAGCCCACGCTTTCTTAAGCTGCATGAAAATGGGAAATACAAGGACACAACGCGAGCTGAATTCAAGATGAAGAGAGCCATATTTGATAAGAAAGCTTCTCTGCCTGTTCTCTGTTTAGTACTGGTCGACAAGCCGATCCTTTCCGCATCGTAGGAAGTTGCTTACCTGAGCACAAACCAGGGCTAACCACACAGCATAAGTGAAACATTCTATAAAACCAGATGTGTTGAAGATGGCCAGAAAATCTTTTTAGAGCAAATTATTCACAATTCATCTTTCAAATGACAGGATCATCATCAGAAGAAAAGATGACATAAGCGATAACTTCTGGGCTCAAGTAGTTTCAATTCCAGAAAATTTAGCTTTCAACAGATTGTTGTACAATACTTAGTTCAGTAGACATTGAGTGCACCACCAGTCTCGCAGTTTAACATTTTTATTTGGGCAGGCATGCTGAATGTTAGAAGTATCAGCTAGCCAATGCTATGCATGTGATACGAATCATATCCATTTAGTTGCTACGTTAAAATCCAATTAGCTTAATGTTTTATTTTGGATATTTACCTAGGGGGTATAAAGGAGAATGTATACAATAGAGGTGTTGTTAATACTCCGTATGAATCATAACGTTTTTATAGGTTCTTCGACATATATATGCTATCTGAGGCACGTATTTTATAGGATTCTGGGTGTCATCCTGGTGTACTTCAAGGCCATTGTATTAAAGATAGCAGATAGTAGGATTTGGAGTTATGATATCGCCGCCGATTTCATAATTTTATCATCAATCAGGTCATGGATTGTAGAATTATAAGCAATTTCATCTGAGAATAATGAGTGTTGTATTTTTAGTATTGCCTTACTTAATTTTCTGGATTCTGATCGTCTTCTTTTGATTCCTTCTTTTTGATTTTTTATATATATATATATATATATATATACTTATTTTACTTATTTTTAGTACCTGAACAATTATTCATTTTGCTGATAGAGCATTAGAAATGCCAACAAGCAGTCCTCTGAGTTACATTGAAAACATTCATGTTAAGACTTGGGTTGACTTTCTGAGGGCGCCTTTAATGTGAACGGTCAGGGCGTTCAAAATTGTCCTTAGGCTACTAATTATGGACTGTTTTTAATTGACTAAATGCACACATATAAGTTGTACAACTTCTAAAGTGCAAGGAAGTAAAAATATATTCTGGACAGATGAAGGGTATCATCAATGAATGAATTCACAGAAACTGAATTAAGCACTTGCAAAATTTTCAATTATAACGTAGCAGATAAATCTCAATGTTAATGTATAGCTGAAGCAGTACTTCTGGTTATACGAAGTTTGGGAGGAAGAACAAAAATTGCTGTAAGAGAGATATTCTCCCTCACTGAGACTTTCTATTTTGACATTTAGATTTTGTCTCATTGTATTCGTTACAGAACCCATTTTTACAGTTCAAAAAATTTGTGGTGGCCAAGACTCATCATCATTATCAAGGAAAGGGTAGGTCATTATTAGACCTGCCGTGGCCCTCCATGAAATTTCGCCATGCTAATCTATCCTGAGTCATCCTATACAATTCAATTATTGATCTACCAGCAACGTGTTTTTGGCCGACTTCTTTCACGGTTACCAAACACAGGCCCTAACAGGTCTCTGTCAATGCTATCATGTCTGCATTAATGACCGAAAAAGATCAGTTTTCTTTTATTAATCATATTTAAGAGGAGAGGTTTAGGTTTTATTTTGTTGAGAATCCATGCATTTGTTTTTCGCTCTGTCCAACTTTGAACAAGAGACTGAGACAAGCAAAAAGGTGTAATTGTAGTTTTACATGATATTCCTTTTCATGAAAAAGTTGTTTGGCAGATTGCTTGGTTCAGCGTACCCACAGTGAGAATACAATAACATGAGAGAGAATATGTGTTAAACCCTATCGCGAATAAATCGCCAATTTGCGCTGATTTGTAGATCGAGAATAAATAAGAAAACCACTTCTGAGTACAGTCTTTCCTTCCTTTACAAATTCCCCACATGTACTGAAAATCTTACAATTTCACTTATTTTTAAACAAAATAAAACCTAAAAATATCGACCAATCACAAAATTTTTACAGTCATACGTGCTCCTGTATTAAACTGAGTCACGTTGCTGAAATATCACGGAAAATAAAGATATCCTGTTAAAAAACCAAGTCTCACGTACATTTAATCACGTTTGCTAAAATTTTTAGTCGCAAATGACGCAAATGAATCTATTTTTTAACAACTAATCAAAATCTACTTCTAACCGTTACCAAACAGGAAAACAAAACAACTTGAGAAGGAAATAAATTAAAAGTGAGTAATTTACATTTCAAGGCCGATTCATTCTTCAACAAACCCATAGTACGTCTATCTTTTCATTAAACAGCAGCGTTTTTTGATAAAATAAGACTGTTAAGCTTTTTTTCAAGACAGGGTATTGCTTCAGAACAAGACTGACCCCAACAATGTGATGCAACTCACTGCTTCATGGCCACAGAATTTTGGTGGTAAATTAAAACTTTTTTAGCCACAGCCTGTTTATTGACTGCTTCGTTGAGCTTTGACCTCACAATGACCTCACATGACCCACTATTTTCCTCCAAAAATTGTTTTTTCAAAAACAAATATTTCTGGGGAAGTTTATTTTCAGGCAGAAATTGTTTATTTTGGTTTAGATTTCAGAGAAACTAAAAGTACTAAAAGGGAAGAACTCATTTTCCTCAAGACTGATGCGTAATCAAGCTATTCCATTAGTGCTAGTAAATTTCAGATCCATAACAAAGTTCTTTACTTTGATGCTAAGGCAGTTTCAACTTTAAATCATTTTAAACCTAGAAACTCTTTGATTGAGAAGAACTCACTTCGTTCAGCGACCGATGTTAACAGTTATGGTAAAAACAATTTAAAAAGATTTAGTTGTACTTTTGAATTGAATCTTTTATGTGAAATTTATTGTTGAAAAATTGTAATTTGATAAAAGTCTTGTGTGTTGGATTTGAAACGGTAATTGATGCATTGAAACACGTAGTGTACATGACGTAATGAAAACTCTGTCAAGAAAGACAAATAGCCTTCAAAGTTGTCCCATTTTGAGCTCAACTTGTCCTGAAAACACATGACTTAGAAACAGCAAACCTTTCATTCCCCTTTTTCACATACCTTTAAAGTATTGATTTGTCAGTGTTTAAATTCATTATTGTATAGGTATTTTAATGCCAAGACTAGGTAAATAAAAATGTCCTTTAGCTTTTTTTGTAAACATTAGATGAACACAGTACAAATTAGAATGTTTGCTGCAAATAGAAATACAGGAGTGAAAGGCCAATCATTAGTATCACTGAAGGCATGGTCAGGATTGAAATTAGGAGACAGGATAAGTAGCATGTGCACTGAAGAAAGAGAATTCATTAAATGTATCTCTGATAAGGGAAAAGCCCAAAGAAGAAGAAGAAAACGTGGAAGAAGAAGAAGAGTGCATATAAGTAAGCGGAACAAAACAAGATTCTGAAGACATAAGTTACTTTAATAATTCTGGAAGTAGAAGCCATTATTGTTTCACAACATGCATTAACACGTTGAATTCTTAGCTTGTCATGTCTTGAGTGAAAAAGTTTGAGAGGAGTCTTTGTGAGTTATTTTTCTATTATCAGTCAAGGCATATGGGTGTATAATTGTCATTTTTTGTGAGGTTGGTTGAGTAGAATATTTCATAGTCCTCATTGTGGATGTACATTCGTGCAAGCTTGGATGTAATTGAACTGAAGTTACAATGTTGCTATTTTGTCAGTTAAGTTATGGTGGTTGGGGTTTTTTTTCTGTTATCGTCTTAGTATATTACCTACTTGTTNTTCACATACCTTTAAAGTATTGATTTGTCAGTGTTTAAATTCATTATTGTATAGGTATTTTAATGCCAAGACTAGGTAAATAAAAATGTCCTTTAGCTTTTTTTGTAAACATTAGATGAACACAGTACAAATTAGAATGTTTGCTGCAAATAGAAATACAGGAGTGAAAGGCCAATCATTAGTATCACTGAAGGCATGGTCAGGATTGAAATTAGGAGACAGGATAAGTAGCATGTGCACTGAAGAAAGAGAATTCATTAAATGTATCTCTGATAAGGGAAAAGCCCAAAGAAGAAGAAGAAAACGTGGAAGAAGAAGAAGAGTGCATATAAGTAAGCGGAACAAAACAAGATTCTGAAGACATAAGTTACTTTAATAATTCTGGAAGTAGAAGCCATTATTGTTTCACAACATGCATTAACACGTTGAATTCTTAGCTTGTCATGTCTTGAGTGAAAAAGTTTGAGAGGAGTCTTTGTGAGTTATTTTTCTATTATCAGTCAAGGCATATGGGTGTATAATTGTCATTTTTTGTGAGGTTGGTTGAGTAGAATATTTCATAGTCCTCATTGTGGATGTACATTCGTGCAAGCTTGGATGTAATTGAACTGAAGTTACAATGTTGCTATTTTGTCAGTTAAGTTATGGTGGTTGGGGTTTTTTTTCTGTTATCGTCTTAGTATATTACCTACTTGTTGGTCCTTGTATTAACTTTAAGGATTTTCTGGATGAATAAATTTGCTTCGTTATTGTATTTGTTAAAGGCCTATTATTTTAGTTGCTCACTTATTCCTATGTCAAATTAATATTTTTATTCTTAACTTTTTCTTCTTAATATTGGGGTTTTTTTGCTTATTTTTTTTTCTATTATTATTTTTCATTGTTCTCTGAAATAATTTTTTTGAATAGCCAATATGTTTCAGTGATGACAAGTTGCGTTATTTTTCCTTCGACTTTGTCCTTTACATTTAAGATGACGCGGTCTGCTCTCTCAGGACAGTTTTTTCAGCACTTTCGATTACCATCTCTTTGAGATTGCACAGCATTGTAGCCCGATTTGGAAAACACTTTAAATGCACTGCGATTTCATTAGCTGTACCTGTGTATCTGTGTTCGTAATAAAAAGTTTTGGTTGGCAAAAAAATGGGGTTCTGAGGTTCCTCTACAGCTACTACACCGCCTTACTCTGCCCAGTTTGCTTGATATAATTTGTCATATCTTGAATCTCCATGGAAACTTTTCGAGGAAACTTTCTTCCATCATCAGCCAATTGTATAGGTTTGCATCTGTGGATCTTGGTTGAGTTTTTCTTTCAAGGGTCTTGCTGCGGACGTATATGAAGACATGCTACCTGGGAACGTAGTTTAACGTATTATACCCCTACTTGATTTCATAAAACTCACGGAAGGGATGAATTTGTTCATAAATTTATTAAAGTAAATATCAAATAATACCATCCTCATCATCACCACAATTTAAATGACAAAAACTAACAAGAGAATAGAAATAATACACGTTTAAAAGAAACATCGTTGTGAAAGAGACCACTTGTAAAATTTATTTGATAACCTGAAGAAGATATATTTTGCGAATTATCTTTTCCAGGTTATACTAACATAGAATTCAGGGTAGTGATTTTTATACTGATAGTAGATTCAATTAATCATATCTTTACAGGTTCTTGGCTGTTAGTAGCACGTGTACCCCCAACTCAGGATATCCTGAGTTATTTGAGGGGATTTTAACAAGAACAGAGCAGGGTGATAAGAATGGAAACAGTTCCCCCCAGAGAAACAATCAATCGACCACTTTGCTTCAACAAATAAAATAGAATTCATTTTGTTCCTTCTTCTTTTCTGAAATTACATAATAGATCAATTTGGAAAGGGAAACGATTTTCGTGTTATCTGTCAGTCAAGACAAAAGAGTGATTTCTTTTGTCAAATCTCTCTGAAATATCCCAGTACATGTAAAACCACACATTGATTCAAATCTAAATAACCTCTATTCTACTTTTATTCCTTTATTTTAACCCAATCCCTGCGTTTTCTTCCGATCAAAGAAAAAAATTTTCATAACAAAAAACCTGCTGGAGCTGGAGCATACCATCAATAAGGCAACGTGCGTTCTATTATACTCAGCACGTGGCTGCAAGTGGCGATTTCTACAATCACATCAGAATTTTGGAACTTCAATTACGATAGAAGTTACGCACGTTGCGGTGAGCTTGAAAAACAAGTGAAATCTTTTCATTTGATTTAAGAATTATAGCAACCATTACAAGTTTAACTGGTAATTATGTTATTTGAGAACTCAAATTTCATATGGTCTTCAAAGACAGGGTCAGATTTTTGTATTTTATGAAACTCTATCTCAAGTCAATAAGATTAGAGGTCGATTCTCGTTGCTTGCTGCAAGATCTGATTGGCTAGTTTCACACCTGGCACAGCTGACGTGTTATTGTGGGTTCAGGCCGGCTGTCAACTTTCGTAAAATCCTTACATGATTAAGAGTCAGGAAAGCCTGTCTGCTATGTTATGATAGTTTGTACTACAGGAATAGTGCTGGAGCTAAAATAAACACAGTGCGTAGGGAAAGAGTTTTCTACACCAGCTGCTCTTGTGTCAATATTGGATATGAACTATCAAATGACAAGAGAAGGGCACTGACAGAAACAATTTCGGATGACAGTAATGTTTTCCTAAGAGCTGGCGATTTACGAAGGCAAAAAGACTTTTTTTTGTTAATGAAAACAGGTTGATATTAACTTACCTGGTATACATGTTAAGGATTGATTCATAGTGGACCCAGGATTTACTTTTACTACTTCCTCAAGAGATATGGCAATGGACCTTGATTTTAATGATGTTGAGTTTTTGTTTTCAGACACATTACCTACTCCAGAGTCAGCTGAGGGTGATTTGGAGCCACCTTCTTTGGGTGACAGCGAAGGAGGGAAAAAAAAGGAAGACATAGCAAACGACGATTCTTCACATCGCAAGGGTGTTAGAGACGGGCACGTCAAAAGGCCAATGAACGCTTTTATGGTTTGGAGTCAGATAGAAAGACGAAAAATGGCTGAAATATACCCTGATATGCATAATGCAGAAATAAGTCGGCGATTAGGCAAGAGATGGAGAATTTTAACAGAAATGGAACGGAAGCCTTTCATTGAGAGATCAGAAAAACTACGGGAAGAACACATGCGGCGCTACCCCGATTACAAATACCGTCCAAAAAAGAAGGGAAAGACAGGAAAACAGCAAGTACAGTCAACTAACAGGGCAGGTGTTAGTGACAAAGACTCTCTTTCTCATCAAGTAAAATCAACATTAACACCAGACACAAAAGCTCTCTATTGTTTTAGTGAAAATTCGAAGGTAAGTCCTGTTGTTTCTCAAAAAGTTGGTACCGTAGGGAGTTTAAATGGATCATTACGAGGAACCATATCATCTTCAGATAGGATTGGCAAAGCCCTAGCTACCGATCCTTTGACTCCCCCTCCTAATGTTCCTGAAGCAATATCAAATCTTGATCAGACGTCGGATCAGTTATCCCTATATGATGATACAGGTAGTCCGCTAATCAAAATGAAGCAAGGTTCATGGAAATCCCCAAGTTCTCTGACAAAACCTACAAAAGGCAGAAACAGCTCGAACATCGTTAAAGATCGTATTAGTCTTAGCTCTTCTGAACTTTCACCTTCTCCGTTTCATGACATGAACAGTTTTATACGAGCAAGTTTTGATTTTCCTGATATGTATACGACACCAGAAGTTTCTGAACTTATTTCTAGTCAATGGATTGAAAATAATTTAGGTTTTTAAGTCACAACTTATTGAAAACAGTTGTTGCCAAAGAGCGGCAAGTTATTTTTGTGTCATGTTATGTTTTTCCCCACTAACCGTAGCCAGAACTACCTTTTGTAATCGATAAATACAGGTTGACTGAAACTTTAACAACTTTTCATTGGAAGCAAACTAAACAGTAGAATGTTCTTTGCCCTCAAATGAGCAGTTTTTAATTAGTAGATGAATTTTTTATTAGTTAATCACCTTTTTTTCTTTACTGGACAATTAACTATTTCTATAAGTAAGTGTAATGGCCTATTACTTTTTACAGTAGAGTAGCAACGTTAAACACAGTGTATATTTCTTTCAGTAAGATTTTCCTTAAAGTCTCCTACGTTACAGTGAATGACAACGTAGGAAACAAATATTTACCAAAGAAAATATTCTTGTTTCCTATAATTTGGGATAGTGTGCAAATGATTTCTAAGCTGTTTCAGGGAATTTTTGACTTAGTGACCCATGTCCCGTCAGGATACCTAAATTTGTAAGGAATACAAAAAGCTTACATTTATCTACGGCCATTATTTTGTCCCTAATTGCAAAATGGACCCTATTTATGAGATATCCCTTGTAGTACCACCTTCAACATTAGTTGGGCACAAGAAAGAGTAAATTTATCTCAAAACATAATCAGCTCATTACGTATTTAGAGTGATGAAGCTAGTGCAAACACAACGGCGAGGAAAGACAATATAGCAATTTTGTTTAATAAGAAACTCTTACCTGTTACCCTGTTTAGAAGAATTGGGGAGGTAATAACCACCTGTAATCCATTGCCGTGATTTTGCCTCGTAATGGTGATTATTTTTGTTTATCCTGGGCTCTTTTTGTTATCGCAAATATGAATATACCAGTCGATAAGGACATCTACTACATCTTTACAGCTGGTGTATAGGTAAATTGCTCAAATGCTTGACACCCTTTTTAATACCAATGTGAATAGATTTACTGACTTCATAACTCCAGGATATCAGGGAAATTTATTCCCGTAAGAGACCAGGTTTAGTCTTTTTTATTAATTCTTGGAGCTAGTCATTACGTTCTGTAAAGTATATTTTCATGTGTACTGTTTGACCTGGGGAAGGGAAGCCATTTTCAAAAAAATTATTTTCCAGAAAAAAAACCAGGGAATTTTTTGTTGCATACCACTGCCATGATTTTTGGTAACACTAAGGGGATTTGCACGTCAATTTATAGTACTATCTGATTTGTGCTCTTTCCCCTTTTTATAATCCTTATCACCATTTTTAATGTTGACAGTTCAGGAAACAGTTTCGAACCTTTCACGCAGAAGTAAACATGTTTTCTACATAAACAAATACCCTGGTTTTAAATCCATTGATGGATTTACCTTTTGTATATAGTTTTTATGATATTGACAGTTTACATTCAATACATGTCCAATTTATAATGTAGTGACATTTTGATTGTATATAACATTTCTATGGATTATATGTCTTGCACTATAGTATCCTCCTATCTAAACCTTTTACCTTAGACTTGTACATTTTAGTTCCTTATTATATTCGTATATTCGGATGTCAAAGCATTTTAAGAAGAGAGAAAGAGGGCTTCTGTGAAAGTTATATCTGAAACAGAATCAACGCCTAGACAGTCAACCCATACCCTTAGAAATATGATTTTGTGAGAAATTGTAAATATCTAGGGCTGAAATGTTAGTACTTTTATATGCCCATATATTCTTTTGTTAATTTATGTTGCTGACCACTTGGTTATAAGCCAAGTTACCTCCAGCACCTAACGGTATTGTTCATGATTAAACAAACATTTGGTGTATCCAAGAGGAATACACTTGCGCTGTAGAGAATTCGTTTCCCTTGTAAATGCTGACTAACGTTTTTTCTCTGTGATCATGATCAACAATGTTAAAGCCTTTGACTTTTTATTCGTAAACAAGAGAAAGACCATTTAAAATAGACCATATATTACTGCTATTGGAAGGAGCGTATGCTAAATTTTCAAATTTGTTCTACCCATGACGAAGTGCGGTAATGTTCATTATACTTCGCATATCATAATTTAAATCTTGTTTGAGTTTCTACACGCGGAGAAGCAAACCGAGATGCACGGATTTAAGTGTTTAATCCAGTCTCTTTGTCTGTAAGGGATTTGTTGACTTGCTACTTTTTCTAATAAGATACGTGTTCTATATCGCTTGAGACATTATTCCATTTAGTGCTTTTTGCCACGCACGCAACTTTATGCGATCAATCTTATACGATCTTGTGCTTGGCCAATTTCCGTTGATGGCCTTAAACCCCGGGTTCGATTCTCCGAGCCACAATCAAGTCCTTCTGAAGAGCATCGTCTGAGTCCAGTTACTGGGGAAAGTGACATTGAAATCTGAAACAAATCTTGAACCCCTTGATTTTAGAGCTATAAGTTCCTGAATGCGAACATAAGCTAAGCTATAAAATAACACAGCTGTCCTATCACCGAGGCAAAGGCTTTTGCTTTTTCCTTACATTTTCGTCTTTGATAAGAAGTCTAAGAAAAGGTTATGGATACGAAAGATTTTTGCTGAAAGGGAAGAGAAGAGTCTTCACTGCTTGAAAGAGGATCATTTGTATTTATGGTCTTTGTTCGGCTCGCGTGTTTTTCAAGGAGTGAGATTCCTTTATGAAAATCTCCACTGCCAAAAAGTAAAACGAGATATTACTTTTTCTTTGAGATCGCGCACTCTGAGAGATTTATCAAAAATCTATCACGTGTGCCCAGAGAAAAGCGATTGCAAAATGTAGGATGGGTGACACTAAGCATTGAATAGAAATAAGCCTTCGGAGGCTGCATAAGCTCAGTTAAGTACGCCCTGACCATCAATAAATGCCGCCTTGAAGAATCTCCACGGCAAGAAAAGGGAACAATAAGCCTTTCAAAGCTAATTTAAATACTACCAGTGCTAAAACACACCAATTTCACAGTCAGATTCTTACAATTCTTGCTAAATCAATACAAATTGATTCAAAGTGTATGTATGTATGTATGTATGTATGTATGTATGTATGTATGTATGTATGTATGTATGTATGTATGTATGTATTTATTTATTTATTTATCTAGTATTTATTTATTATGATTATGCTAATTTGTTAAGATAAAAATACAAATTATTTTACACAATCAGTGTGTAAACTTGTACTGTATCAATATGTACAGTACAGAATATTCACAGTTTTGTGAAAGACATTGAGTACTTAAAAATTTATTTACAAAATCTAATGTTTTCTAACAATTATTGATGACGCAAAGCAGATAAAAATTTTAATGACGAAATTGCCTTTACCAAAAAAAATAAATGTGATAAGTGCTACTTATTTGCTAACTTTCTCACAAATTTGTTATTTACATATTTATTTACTTACTTACTCACTTATTTACTTATTTATTTCCTTACTTACTCCAGACTCTACCGCTTATACAAAGATCGTCCAGGTGTTTAGCTCTTCACCTCTAATGGATTTCTACTATTGCTGTAACTAAACTTTGCTGCCTTAACTCCAGCAAGCCTCTTCCAATGGCATTTTCCTTTCCCTGGTCAGCCCGTCTCTCCCCCCCCCCCACACTTTTGCAGTTAACTTCCTGTTTAAAGTTCTTTTCAAGGAATAGTTATCCTCCACCTTTTATTTAATCATATAGCCGAACCATTGTCACATAGCAGAAACGTTTCCTTTAATTTCTTAGACCTCTGTAGTCCCTCTTATTTCATCCTTCGTCAGATGCTTCAGCAAGGTACGAATTATCCAACCCAGAATTCTCATCACAACTCTTCTTAAAATGGTTAGTTTTCTCTTTTTCACTGTTCAAGTTTCAGCATCACACAACAAAACACGATCACATTCCTTTACAGAAGTATTGAGTTCAACCTTCACTGACTTCCTTCTCTCATATATCACTTGAGATTATTTTCTATATTCCCTGCATGGTGCAGTTACGACTTTTTAAATTGATCTCCCGGGGTAAACGTTTTCTACTCATTTGCTACATTTTCAAGAACTCTAAAGTGCTGTGTAAATTATTTAGTTATGTGTTCTCGTGGGTAGTTTAAATACATAAAGAAAGTCGTTGGCTTCGTTATTGCTAAATTAGATTACACATTATTACCAGGTATAATAAACCTGTCAGATAATGGAAATTTTCATTAACCCTTTTCAATCAGATTGGTAACATATCCATCGATGATCCTTGTAAATCATTTAACTTGCGTCCCAAATTTTAATTTCGCTTGGCATTGATTTAAGCCAACAATTTTTCTTTCACAAATGATCTATTTTCTTGACATAAAATTCTTTTCCAGACAAAAAGTTTTTGAAATACTCTGGTCGAATTTTTATACCCCTCCCCCCCCCCTCCTCCGCCAAAAAACCCGGAAAATACTTGTTTGTCTTTTTTTACCTGCTATGATCAATGGTTATCTTTCCCTTTGTGTATTCCTTCTTTGATGACCAGGGATACACAAAAGTTAGTTGAGCGGCAGCTGTGTAAATAATATTTTCTTCCAATTCGTTTCTGCTTCACATTGGCTGTGCTTGTTCCCATGTCAAGTGTCAAAGGCGATTGTTTCTTTATTGATAAAACAGTTCATGTTTAGCATGTAGTAATCGCATGTTTGACTTCGCCTTTATTTACAGCACGTGGTTTAAAAGTAGGGATCTGCTCAGCCATATTAGCTCAAAGTAATTAATTACAAAGGCTGAAAGAGAAAAGCAACACTAAACACGATTTCTTCCAAGCGAAATAGGATTTGTTTATGCATGATCAGTGAATTGTCGGTTGCTTTGTATTGGATTGTTGGTATTTGACCTGCACCAAGGTGGCCTTTTAATCATCGTGGCGTACCTAAACTTGTCAGTAATGCCTGAGCACATGCTCTGGGTATTTATTCTTCCGCAATTGACTTATTCCGAAGAAATGATCTTTTGCCACTTGAGAAAAGAACTATTTCAATTAAGTTCGCACAGTAATGAGGAGTAAAATGGGTTGATCTTAAGTCGTTCTGGGTACAAAATATGCGGAAGAAGACAATCAAATCAATGGGCAAAAAAAGGGAATTTCAAAAAAGAAGCAGCTCAGAAATCCAATGGGGAAACAGAACTCGAAACTTCACATAAATATCTTTGTTGAACTACCCCTGTTTCTAGCGAGTTACCCATTTATTTATCCACCTATTTCATGAATAACCACAGTAAATAAAAGTAACTAAAAATAAAAAAAATCAATAAATTAACTATTCATGGTCTTATTTTTTAAACATTATCAAGGATGGGGCTGTCAATCCTATAAGTGTTTAAACCTTGGTAAAAACTCAGCAAAAAGTTCTAAATTACCAAAAGTAGCATGAAATAACTTTTGGATTTATTCTTTTACAATAACTAGTAACTGGAACTAACCAGGAACTATTAAAAACTAGTGTAGCTCCCCTACCTGGAGGGGAATTTGTTTGAGTGGTCCAAAATCATTGCTGTCACTACAAATACATAAAACAGAAATTTGACTCGATTCGTTCCCTTATTTTGTGCGTCAATAAACAACTTCCATTAAATTCATTTTTTAATTTTTATCGATCCATCTTTGAAAACGCGCCCACTCGACCCCCTTTTTGAACCTCTTGTCTGCCTTGACGGCGATGTTTAAAACATAGCCTTTATTAAGCTCAGGGCTCCAAAGTACCATGATACCAAATGTAAGCTTTACACGTTACTTCGTAAAAGTTTGTTTTGATTTGCAGGTCTCAAGCCTCAATAACTGATGTATGATGTGAGGTTTTGGCCCGAGGGGGTCCTTCCAGTGGTAATATAAAAGTTACCATAACCTATTCTAGGAGAAGGGCTGGAAAGTACTCTGACACCAAGTTTGAGCTTTCCACATTGTCTGGGAACTATATTTTTGCTTGCCGCATCCTCGATAACAAGTCCCCAAGACCAAATTTTTAGTCATGCAGCTGTCATCAGCGGGTATATTGAAAAAGTCCAAGATAATCGATATGGGGCCCAAGAGGTGCCAAGTACAATGGCACCATAGTTCAGCTTTCTACATAGCCTGGTTTAATATATATATATAAACACATCAAAACATTCCATAATCAACGTTTAGCGAAGGGCTGCAAAATACCATGGCATCATATTTTATCTTTCTACATTGCTAAGTTCAATTTATTTTTGGCTTTAGCTTCTATATTTTTAATAATCTCCCCACATAGTCCTTTTTATGCTCTGGTGGCAGACATATCGGTCATATAAAAAAACGTCTTAAAATTAATGTTATTTTTTGATAGTAACAGTGGGACAGATACAGTGTAATACATCGTAAACCTGAGAGTTGGTGAAAGCTAGGGAGTAACATATGTTGAGAAAACNACATAGCCTGGTTTAATATATATTTGGCTTTAAGTGCTTTTTGACCCTGGCGACTGACCCAGTGGTCACATCGAAACATTCCATAATCAACGTTTAGCGAAGGGCTGCAAAATACCATGGCATCATATTTTATCTTTCTACATTGCTAAGTTCAATTTATTTTTGGCTTTAGCTTCTATATTTTTAATAATCTCCCCACATAGTCCTTTTTATGCTCTGGTGGCAGACATATCGGTCATATAAAAAACCCTCTTAAAATTAATGTTATTTTTTGATAGTAACAGTGGGACAGATACAGTGTAATACATCGTAAACCTGAGAGTTGGTGAAAGCTAGGGAGTAACATATGTTGAGAAAACGGTTTTGCCATTCACTCCATATGCCTTCTGGGACAGTTGTAATAAAACATCTTGGGTAGCCTCGTTTCAATAAGCCACCTTTACAAATTTTTCCTTTATTTCATTCATTTGCTATTATTCAGTACCGTTATAATTGTTTATTCCTTATTGTACTTCAACCAATACCTGGGTGAATGAAATGGTAGACACCATACACAATTAACAACTTCCATGTTGTTTGGTTTACTTGCTGCAGTTCTGCCAGTTTCAAGCTAATTATCTTAGCTTCACATCTGATGACTGAAACAGTCAATTGCTTTAATGATATTTAATCCATTTTACTTTGAGCCTAAAATATTCCTGATTCTTCTAAGATATTCCTTCTTCATAGCATTTTCCCGCTCTACATGATTGATTCCATTTGCCTCTAAAGTAACTAGGTATTTATAACAACTTCCCTCTTCAATTGATGTCATTATTTCTCCAATCGGCAAACACATCCTCGCTTCTTTCAAATCTGCCCTTTTCATAAAGAACAATGCACATTTTGACAATTCAAACTCGGTTCCAATAACAAAATATTCTCACAATCAGGGGTGGTTCCTCGAAATTCTTAATGACAGGGCTGAATTGAACTATATAAAATGACGCCATAAATTGGGAATTCACGTTCAGATTTAGTAACGAAGTGAACATGTTTCTCAAACTGCATTTTCCATACATCTCAGTTCTCTCTTTTCGGTAAATCTAGAAAAAAAATCATTCTGAGAAAATTTAAAATTTTGAAAAAAGAAATTGTAAAAATAATCTTTTGGGCTAAAAATTTGTGATGAAAATTAATTGCTAGGATGTACGTTAAACCAGAGAAAATTTTGGTGGGAAAAATTTTAGTCTCCCTCCATTTAAAACAAATTGATTAATTTTCATAATTTTTTCTTAATAACCATAATTAAGAATACTTTCATAACATAGGGTTTTCCAAATGAGATAATCTTCTGTGAGACGTTACAGACGAAAGAAGACATTACTTTCCATAGTGTGTGGTTGAGCCTTCCTCGGAAGAGATCGACCCGATGTAGTCTAACTTGTATTTACACGATATGGTGGTCTGAATAACTTCCAGAAAAACTGAGGGATAATGAATTCAGAACACAATTACTGATTAATTGCTGACAGGAGAGATAGCCATGTAGAACGACCTTAAATACTGCGGTAATATCGAAACAAACCAGCTAGCATTTTCAGCTCAAAGACGCTCGCAAACACCATTTATTTGTAGAGCTTATTATTTATTCTTTGGATGTAAAGTTGGTGACAAAGGAAGGATATGGGCACCACAAATGTGTTGCAACATATGTGCTACAACACTACGTTTGTGGGCCAACTGGAAGAAGCTATCTATGGGTTTTGAAGTGCCTGTGATTTAAAGAGAGCCGAAAAATCATGTTGATAACTGCTACTTCTGTATGCTTCCGGATGTCACAAAGGGTATTACGCAAAAAAAGCCCAACTAGAATATCCATCTCTACCATCGGCTATTCGATCAGTACCTCACAGTGATGAGTGTCCTGTTCCAAGATGTCCAGAAAACTTTGGTGAGTATTCTTTACAATACAAACCCATTTTTCTAATTTTGATTTGACAAACAACGACTTAAATTTAGCAACTAAAAAACACACTCCTTATTTGAGTTTGTCGTTTAAAGTGAAGTTCCTTGCCTAGCAACTAGATGACTCAGTTTCAATTCAAGGTGATAACATAAGTTTTCCTTTGTTAAGGGTTTCCATTATGTTAGGCGTAATACCCAAATGCCAATTGAAATGCGAGGATGTGGACAGTTGAAAGCTGCTGCCCAGTAGCAAGGCGTTTTCTTGTCAGAGATCATGTGTAGTTGGCTGTTGCTTGACAAAGCAAGAGGTCATTAAATAGCAAACGAATGTAGTTGCCCTCCAGATTATGCAGCAATGGATAGATTAAGCAGTTTCAAGATAGCTAATCTTCTGACTTAATCATATTTTCCTTTTCAGATGAGTGATCGGATCTCACCGAGGATGAACTTGTCAGCAGCCAGTCTTCTGGCTTTAGTAAAATATCGGTCCCCTCGAGTGCTACAGACTCCTCAAAGTCGTATTTTATGTCAAGCAGAGGTAAATGATCTTGTCCGTGATTTAGACCTACCTAAGCAAAATGCAGGGCTTTTAGGTTCTAGACTACAGCAGTGGAGACTTTTCAGACCCAATGTTGAAATAAGCACCTTTCACAGCAGGCATCAGGCATTTTAAGAGTACTTTGAAGAGAGTGTGTCATTTTCAGTTTGTTCAAATGCGACTGGTCTGATGACAGCCTTCCAAATCGATTATTTACCTCAGCAGTGGAGATTATTCATCGATTCATCAAAGGCCAGTCTAAAAGCTATCCTTTTGCATAATGGAAATTTGTTACCTTCTTTTCCTATAAGACATTCAGCTGAAACAAAGAAAACATACTCCAGCTTCAAAAACATGTTAAGGTTTGTAAAGTATTATTAAAATCAGTGGATGATTCGTGGAAACTTTCAGGTTATCGCTTTATTGATGGGAATGCAACTCTTGGCTTTACAAAGTACTGTTGTTTTCTCTGTGAGTGAGATAGCAGATGCCGTTCATTACATTACAGAAAGGCAGACCAGACACTGAGAAAACTAACATCTGGTGAGAAAAATGTTATCAACGAGCCACCAGTTGATCCACACAAAGTGTTAACATCACCTCTTCATGTCAAGCTTGGCTTAGTGAAAAAGTTTGTGAAGGCTATGGATAAAGATGAATCTGGATTTCAGTACATCAAAAACAAATTTCCGAATATCTCTGATGCTAAGCTTCGAAAAGGTATATTTTTTGGTCCTCAAATAACACGAATTCTGCGAGATGATGCTTTTCTACAGCTACTCTGTGCAAAGGAAAGAGTTGCATGGTGTTCTTTCAAGGCTGTGGTGAACACCTTTCTAGGAAAACAGCAGTCGGCAAACTATAAGGGACTAGTAAGTGATATGCTGAGGGCTTACCAGGAGGTTGGATGCAACATGTCACTAAAGGTTCATTTTATGCATTCACATCTAGAGCTGTTTCCTAATAACTGCGGTGCCTACAGCGATGAGCACGGCGAACGCTTTCACCAGGATATTGCATCAGTTGAAAAGGGATACCAAGGAAATTGGAGTTGCGCAATGCTCGCTGACTTCTCCTGGACGCCGATAAGGGATGATCCTGAGATCACCCACAGGAGAAGCGGTAAGAAGAAAAAACTCTGAAATATTGTAAAATTAGCCTTTAACTTCCGTTTTTCATGTTAAGATCACAGTAAATCTAAGTATTTTTGTCATCGAATTACATCACAAAACAAGAAAACCCAGCAAACCACTAGGTTTTTTTTGTCTCTGAGATTTAGGGGGTACCAGTTCTGGAAAATTGGGAGCCAACTCAACGTTTTGATAGCGATATTCGTATTCAGCGCCACGAATTTAGTAGAAAAATGTTCATCTCATTGAAGATACAGAGAAAAAGTTAAAATTTGTTGGCCTGTGTAATATAGCTTTCAAATATCAGATCTAAATAAAATCCTTAAGTCAGAATTTAGTATCTGAGCATGCGCATTTCACAGGAGCTGATCTTGTCCGCCTGAGTACCCGTAATAGACCAAGTTTCATTTCCGTAGATCAGGGCTGGTCTCACTGCTATTTTATAAATTAGCACTTTGAGCTTGGGAGGCATTTTTCTGTCGCAGAGTACTCAAGTTATCAGTCTCCATTTGTTCCAGGCTTTAGAAATGCTCAGTTCGACTTCCCTTTGGCAGCCTCCCTCCTGTTGGATCGCGGTGCCAAGGCATTTGAACTGGTGACATTTCGGTAGTTTGGCTCTTGCGTTCGAGTTGTATTTATTCATCATGATGTCTCCTGTCTCTGCAACTGGTGGCAAACACTCCGTCTTTGACCTACTCAACTTCAACCCCGCGTTCTCCATCACCTCTCTCCACTTCTCNTTTAGGGGGTACCAGTTCTGGAAAATTGGGAGCCAACTCAACGTTTTGATAGCGATATTCGTATTCAGCGCCACGAATTTAGTAGAAAAATGTTCATCTCATTGAAGATACAGAGAAAAAGTTAAAATTTGTTGGCCTGTGTAATATAGCTTTCAAATATCAGATCTAAATAAAATCCTTAAGTCAGAATTTAGTATCTGAGCATGCGCATTTCACAGGAGCTGATCTTGTCCGCCTGAGTACCCGTAATAGACCAAGTTTCATTTCCGTAGATCAGGGCTGGTCTCACTGCTATTTTATAAATTAGCACTTTGAGCTTGGGAGGCATTTTTCTGTCGCAGAGTACTCAAGTTAACAGTCTCCATTTGTTCCAGGCTTTAGAAATGCTCAGTTCGACTTCCCTTTGGCAGCCTCCCTCCTGTTGGATCGCGGTGCCAAGGCATTTGAACTGGTGACATTTCGGTAGTTTGGCTCTTGTGTTCGAGTTGTATTTATTCATCATGATGTCTCCTGTCTCTGCAACTGGTGGCAAACACTCCGTCTTTGACCTACTCAACTTCAACCCCGCGTTCTCCATCACCTCTCTCCACTTCTCAAGTCGCTGCTCAAGTTCTAGTCGATCATCTGCGCAGACCTCCAAGTCATCGGCGAACAACATTGCACAAGGGGTTTCTTCAGCAATTTTGTCAGTGATGACGTCCATAATGATTATGAAGAGCAACGGGCTCAAAGCCGATCCCTGGTGAAGTCCAACTTCTATCTTTATCTTCTCCGACTTTAACGAGCCTGTGCTGATTCTGGTGGTGCTGCCCTCGTACATGTTCTTAATCACTCGAATGTACTCCTCTGGAACCCCTCTTCTCCGAAGACAGTGCCAAGTTAACTCCCTGGGGATAGTGTCGTAGGCTTTTTCAAGGGCTACAAACACCATGTTTAGTGGCCTGTTGTGTTCCCTGAATTTTTCTTGCAATATTCTTAGGCAGAACATTGGTTCTGTAGTTGACTTTCCTCTTTGGAATCCATACTGATTTTCCTTGATGGTAACTATTTCTCTTAGTCTTGCTGCAATGACTCTTTCCATGAGCTTCAGGCTATGGCTGAGCAACTTTTTTCTTCTACAATTTCCACATTCAAGTGGGTCTCCTTTCTGCTTAAAGATAGGTGTGGTAGTGCTTCCTCTCCATTCCTGTGGTTTTCTGTCTCTCATGATGTTTCTCATTACTGCTGTTATCCAAGATATTCCTTTTTCTCTGAGGCATTTCACTAGCTCAATTGGTAATTCGTCTGGTCCCGTTGCTTTATTTGTTTTCATTCTCTCAAGTTGTATTTTAACTTCACTCTCGAGGAGCTACGCACTCCCCAACAATTACCTTGCAGTTCTTTATTCTGCTCAGGCCTTCTATCCTTGTAGAGATGTAATCAATAATTGTCTTATTAGGGCCATTCTCAAGGTATAACTCTGCGTGTCGCTCTTAACGAAGAAGGTGTTCACCAAGGCCATATCACTAGCTCTAACAAAGTCAAGGATCTTCTCTCCGTCCACATTGATGTTACCACGTGACTTCCCTCCATGTCATCTCTCGTATCCCTGTCTACTGCTTCCCACATGTCCGTTTAGGTCTCCTGCCAGGAAAAGCTCCTCCTCTATGCGAATGTTGTCAGTTACCGTTGCACGTTCTGCCCAGAATCTCTCTTTTTCTTCCTCATCACAGCCTTGTTGTGGGGCATATGCTAATATGATGTTGTAGGTTTTATGGGGGTCACCAACTTCATGCTGATGATCCTGTCAGATTTCCTATTTACTTCTATGAACTTCTCTTGCCATTCTTCCTTCAGGCATATTGCAACTCCATTTCGTGGTCTTGTCCCTCCACTATAGTAAAGTTTCACTCCTTCTCCAATGTTTCATGCCTTTCCTCCGGCTTTCCCTGCAGTCCATCGCGTCTCTTGTAGGCATAGTATGTCCAGTTTGCGCCGAGTCATCATGTCTTCAATCTCTCTACTCTTCGTTGTTAGCGTTCCGATATTTAGGGTTGCTATCCTGATCGTTGTTAGCCTCGCTTGCTTACTTCTCACAGCGTCAAGGCCAGTGTTACCCTGCGCATCGCTTAACACGGGGGATGCCCTAGCATTGTCTGGTTGTCGTCAGTTTTCAGGCATAATGTAGTTTGAGGCATATGATTTTTACCGGCCGAATGGTCTTCCTGTCGCCGAACCCTCTGTCTTTATCTAGGCTTGGAACTGGCTGAGGGATGCGCTGGCTTGCTCATCCCCCAGGTGACATTGTATAGTTGAAGGATGCCAAACACAAAAAGGAATTAAGACGTATGTGGTAGGGCCGTCGAAATATCTAAAAATGTACAGATTTAAATTATTGTAAAGTTTTTTACCTGTTGGTGATAATAATTTAGATGATATCAGTACATCAGTTCAGAGTCCACCTGTGTATGCTTGTGTTGTTAACATACATTTAACTTCGAGATTACTTACTGTTCTTCGTAAAACCTTGAAATTCCACGTTAGTGTCATTAGGGGTCAAGTCTGTGTCATGGAGAGGAAGACCTCTTCAGCCTTGGTTGGCAACTTTTCTAGAGACGGTGTTACGATAAAAACACTGTTGGCAGTGCCACCTCACAACTGCTCCTCCCCTATAGGGGTAACACTTTACTGACAGTGGCTACTGTCGCCCCCTTCAATACCTCCCCCATCAACAAAGGGCTCAGTTAGATAGCATACTGATGGTCTGCGTGCAGGTGATAGTTTTTTATGTATATTCTTTTTTCCTATGACAAGATCAATCAAACGAATGCCTCCCCCCAGTACCCAGCAGATTAAGCGGTCAGGGGATGCAAAGAATCCCAGAACCCAAGACCGACACCTTATCCGAGAGTATAGACGTGAGATGTGATAGTGCTGGCTCTACACAGATCCGAAATAACCTGTTATCTTCACAAATACTCTTTGCTTAGCTTTAAGTAATGTCAGAGGTCCTCGTTCCAGCTTTTCTTTTCTGAAAGCTTTTCTTTATCCTGACTCAACGCCATATTCTTCAGCTTTGTGAGACAAGCCCCAATAACAGTGTTAGTAATAGGGATCTTAATGTAAACAATGCATCTTCATGGACTTGCTCTCTATGTTTGAGAGGATCTTCCAGCAATTAGAGTTAAAAAGCTTGTATGTAAAGTAAAGCCTTTCATGTACATTATATTGTTTCTTCTATAGGTCACGTGTTGTCTGTTTTTCTTGTATCAATCTCCCTTTTCTGATTCTTCCTTAGTTATTGAAATAGTATCTGTCTTCAATGATGGGGCATGGAAAAGCCTCACACTGCTAACAGCTCTGTCTTTAGGGGCTTTAATGCTCATCGCATGCCCTGGTAAAATCATTTTAAGAGGACTAATGGACCTGGAGAAATTACTGACAATTTTGCTGTTGCCCATCATCTTGTACTGGTTGTTGAGTTTCCAACAAAATTTCCTGATTCAATCGCAGGAGAACCTTTTTAAAGATATCCTTTGGACTTATATCTCTCAGAATTGTAGTGTTTTATCTTTTTCACCTTTAAGATCTTCTAATCATGTTGTTATCACTGTTGAGATTAAGGTAACACTGTCTTAAATCTTGTTGACAAGTCATATCATCACAATACTTTTTGATTCGGCGAGCCTAACTTGGATGGATTTAGTCAGTTCTTCATTGGATTCTGTCTTTAGTCAACTCAGCTTCTAATGCAGCAACTGAATTTAAAAAATTATTGAAAGTTGGTATTAAAACATTTGTACCTACTAGTAGTTACAAAATCAAACCTCGCTGTCTTTCACGCTTTAATGGACATTGTTTTTCTGCCATTGCTCATCACAATAGATTCTTTGCGCTGTTTCAACGTGATGACCTGTTGAATCTCAGGTTTCATTCAGACGAGCCAGCAATGCTTGTTAAAAAGTGATTTCTGACGCTATATCTTGCTATGCTGAACTTAGAAATCGAGACTTTTGGAATATTAATAATATAATTTTGAATTTCGGCTAGTCTGTTATTGGAGCATTGTTGCCATATCTGGTCAGGTGTTCCATCATCAGATCTTGAGGTTCTTGAGCTTGTTGGGAGACATTTTTGTAATTTAAAAGATTCAAATCTTGCTGCTACCCTTTAAGCTTTGTCTCATCGATGGAATATGGCTTGTCTGAATCTCTTTTATAGTTATTATCATGAGAACTGTTTTGATGAGCTCTTTTAATTGGTACTTGCTCAGTTTGTTGCATCTCATGCGACTCGTTACTCTTAACGTTTTTATCCTCATCCAGTTGTTGTCTTGCGTTGTAATAAATGTTTCCATGACTGTAGTTTCCTTTTGGACTACAAGATTGTGGAGCTCTTTTGGTAATACTTGTTTCTTTTTTCCTGTCGCATCTTCTCAGTTCCACACACCTAGAGGCATTATGCTTTGCATGGTTCTTAACCATTAAAAATAATAAAAAAGAAAAGGAGATAGGAAGTGTTGCTTGTTGTTCAGAGATGGATATACTTTGACGCCAAGGTAATTGCAGGATTAGTAATATTGACTTTTGAAGATTGGTAGTCACTATCGAAGATTATCGAATAATTAATTGTTGATCGAAGGCATTCTATTGCCTGTCTTCGTATACAATTTGGAGTCCAAAAAATCATGACTTAAATTATGACCTTATGAAGATTTGGGATTAATTCACTTTCTGATAGCCAATTTGAAACTTTTTCCATGCTATTCAAGTTATTGTCGTGGTATCAATTATGCAGTCGTCAACATAGGTACGTATTTTGAATTTGACAAGTTGCCTTTCAGCATTATTAATGTGAAGAATAAACAAAAAAGGGCCAAGTATGGACCCTTGCAGGACTCCACTATCAACACATATTGACACATTGACGATAAAGATTTATATTGGGTTAGCTAAGGACCATGATTGACATTATCAACTTCTTTGCATAGGTCAATAAAATAAGTATCTGTTAATTGAGGATCGTTCATGCCTTTATTAATTTTATTACAAAATAAAATTGCAGTAGACTTTCTGAGTTTACCTTTTTCGTGATCAAATTGGCACATTAAAAGAACATTTTTTTCCTCGAGGTATACTTCTAATTGTTTATTAAAGCAGGCAGAAGTAACTTGTCCATTTGTGAAACTGAATAGTAATTATTGATGACTCTAGGATTAAATGGATAGTGGCTATTGCAAGCTCATATGAACAGTCATTGATTTCAAAGGCTGATACCTGGTCTATTCCAGCAGATAGTTTGATACTAAGTTCTTCAAGGAGACATTTGGCTACAGGAACCCAGACATAAAGAAATTTAAAAGGATGTATGGTCTTAATTAATAGTACTTCTGTAGACAACCAGACAAAGTCGTTGAGTTTTAATAAGCTTTTTTTTAACTTTTTACTACAGACTTTAAAAAAGATTTGCAATATCTTACCTTCGTTTAAGCTTCGACAATCATCACCACAAGATGGTGTATCCTAATTTTCATTGTCTAGTTAAAAATAGTGTCTTAATGTGTTGCAAGAATTTTTTTGTTTGGAAATAGTTCCTTGCAGAATTTCCTTGTTGTGTTCTGGTGTTGCATTGTTTGTGTTATTTACTTGCTTTTTTATTGCCATGTAAACAAGCCAGTTTTAATACTAATAAGCAAAAGGAAATTCTAAAAGATGAAAGTTCCCTGGCCACTAGAAAGGATATCCGTGATAAAGACTGACAGAGAGACAAATTGCATGCAGTAACAACAATGACGGTGTTGTAAATGCATAAATTAATATTGTTGTTTCATAAACAAAGGATTCTAAAAGAGGACAGTAAACAGATGTATTTTTTTCGCTTTTAATTTTATGCCTCTCAAAAAATGAATCATGAGCGGTAATCAGCTTAAAAAGATAAAATTTAAAAATTGATCATCCTCACGTTTGGAAAAAACTCATGTTGCAAAATATTAAATGTCGTCATTTTTAAACTTTTAAGATTCTTTTATTTGATTTTGTTGCAACTTCATAATGATTGAATAAGTGCTTAAAATAAGTGAACTTTTTCTCATTCGATACTACCTTGATGAAAGTTTTATGCATCATACTTTATGCATAAATTTTAGTGTTTTAAGCATGACGTTTTGTGCACATACATTTGTGCAAAACATTTTTTAAATATTTAAGGCATAATTGGTTTATGCGTAAATTTTAGTAGAGTTTTATGCATAACGTTTTGTGTACATACGTTTATGCAAAACACCTTATAAATATTTAAGGCATAATTGCTTTATGCAAATATTTTTAGTACTAACTTCTTTTCCTTTTCAGAATCAAATGCTACTTGTTCTTGCCTCTCTATATCAATTAAATTCAATTAAATAGAGACCTAAATAATTCAGCAGTGTAACATCCTATATTCAAACCAATTCTTAGTCCTGGTAGCTAAGGCATGCCTCTAATTGAAGATAACGTTGAATATAATGGGCGTAGACCGAGACGATCGGTCACATTATTAAAGAGAATATCGCTCATAAACGCAATGATGTAAATCGAGCTGGTTATTAACGAGAAGGTCACTCAGGGAAAAAATGGTTTTGTACAGTTAGAACAGAAAGGAGGCAATATTGCCTATTTTTCCTTCTGATGTGAAATGGCTTCGTGGAGACATACGTAAAAGAAGCATTAAGGAGGGTAGAGGGTTGGGTTGGGCTAGTTTTTGAACTATATTTTTGTTTCTCCCAGCTAGGAGTATTAAATTGTATTCGTTGCATTCCTCTACCTAAATCAGGCAGGTCGTTTAGAGACATCTCTTGTTTGTCCTCACTAAAATTCACCTGTCTTTATTTTTATTTTACATTGCAAGTAAATGAATAATTGATTAATTGCATAATAATATAATAATTCACCCAAGATTACTCAAAAGGTCCAGGTCTTGCTTACTTTTACGAAAAATGTCAATTGTAGATCTTCAGCCTTTGTATTTGAACATCAACCGTTTCTCGTTGAAGTAATCTGTCTTCTAATCAACCTTCAATAATATTTTTTTGCAAGTTTCAATGATTTTAGAGCTTAGAAACAGTTGTTTAAGATTAGAAAATTCCAAAATTTCCAGAAAAAAGTCGTCTTCAAAATAAGAGAAATTTTCCTATTTTTGTGTCAATGCAAATCCGTTAATTACCTTTCTAACAAACTCGTTCAAAGAAAGTTTAAAACACGAAGTTCTCTTTCAATGAAAATGTCATAATTAAAAGGAACCCTCAAACTCCATTTAGCCAAAGGAAATTCTGCAGCCCTTAACCTGACATTTCACACATAATTCTTCGGGTAGATACTAAATTGCTGAATTCATTTTACCATAAGAGATAAACATTTCACTGGAAGTGGTTACAGAATTTTTAATACCGAATTAAATATAGATAGAGGAAAAACTGACTCCTCTGTACAAAACGATTGTTTTCTATTTTTTTTCTAGATGGATTATTCTTTTCTTCGTTCAATACTTTTATTTTGAGAATTAACTTTACTTGTTCTCTTACCCATTTCCGTAATATTAAAAAGTTTTTTTGAAACCTCATCGCTTTCTCGTCTTTATAACTTCCGTCGATCTGTCCAATCAGTGTTACTGAACCCTATTCTTACCTCTGATATACCTCTTCTTTATTCACAATTTATCTGTGCTAATTCAGGACCTGAAATACCATTTTGCTTCAACTGATCTTGTACGATAGCTTATCTACACTTACTACAATCCCTGATTTTACACGTCACTAAAATGTGGAAGGTTATAAAAATATTTGAATATCTTTCGAATGTTGCCAACATCTCAGATTAATCCTACAGTCAAATTCACATATACCTCTATCTTATGATTATTAATGATATCTGTAAATTCTTCTCCAATGAAATCTACTTTAGTAAATAATCCTAAAGTGGGAAGTGGTAGAGCAGAAAAAGTGGGGCACGTGGAGCACAAAACTCTCCTTGAGTGCAAACATCAATTCAAATTTTAAAATTTTCTTGCAAAGTCACAGTTTTAATATTCTGATAGCAACATTTCTACCTAATCTGATGCTTCATCTAAACTCACTGAAATTCACTATAGCTCAAGTCCACAGAAAGTCTCTCAATCTATCATCTTCTGTTCTTCAGCTCACAATAATCCTCCCTCAAATTATTATTTTTCCTTTTGTCTCGATGTTTACATCGAGACAAAATGGCAGACGATATTAAGCTGCTTGAATGTTCCTTCCATCCTCTCTGGTTCTTTTCTCCCTTTGCAAAGATATTATTACTCTGGTCTTTTATTGCTACAGTTCGATCAATATCTTTCCGAGTTTCTCTGCTATGCAATTCTGCAGATAGTTTGCTCTCCTTCTGGTGTTTCAAGTTCATCGTACCACTGCTCCAGGGTCTCATTTGTGACTCATCCAATCGCTCTGTTCGCATTATTTTTAGTCCTATTGTATTCTTGTTTTCTGATCGTCAGCTCTTTGACATGTCTTGAAATTTGCTTTCTTTTCCTTAAGGGTGGCCTGAACTCCTGCATTCCACACCTGTAACAGTTAAAAATCATCCGCCCTCCTTTGTGTCTTAGTACGTTTTCCCGTGAAACCTAACCCTTTGTACTTTGTCTTCAATTTTCTTCCTTAATTTAAGCATACCACCTCAAATTTGTGTCAGAGAAATCGTCTGCATCTATATTGCATTTATGATATTGCTACCACGTAGCTTTCCTGTTACTTTTGTACTTCATAAGTACTCTTGTTCAGATTTGTCCTTTATCTCTATAATTTTACCAAGTTCTAATATCCCTAGTTACCTAGAATTATCTTTCTCTCCCGTGCCAATTGTCTCACCGATTGGGAGTACTATTCTATTTGTCTGATAATTTTCCTTTTCAAATAACAACTAACAGTATTTTGTTTTCCTGAATTATACTTTAAATTTTTGCTTGTCGCTTGCAGTGTGCTGGCTCAACCGAGCATCTCCTGTTCAATCTGGAGTTTCAAATCATTCATATTTAATAGATTATTCAAATTCGCATTTCAGTCTTTAATAACATGACCCTCTTTTCAATATAGCAAAATCTTTTCAGTCTCATTGCCTACAAGTGTAAGAGGGATGTTTACTGGCGTTCACTACAATTTGTACCGCAAAATAAATTATTTTTGATAATTGTTATAATGTCAACAGTCAACAATGGATGT
Source organism: Morbakka virulenta (assembly GCA_003991215.1). Classification (NCBI taxonomy): domain Eukaryota; kingdom Metazoa; phylum Cnidaria; class Cubozoa; order Carybdeida; family Carukiidae; genus Morbakka; species Morbakka virulenta. Next base: position 3,820,556 of record RDPX01000004.1, read on the forward strand.
GTATAACACACGTAATAAGAGAGCAAGCGGGAGGTACCTAGGAATGTTTCTTTGATTCTCTTCCAAGACCAATTTGCTATAACAACTGGACATAACAGCTAATTTTTGGCTTCATGGCTTAAATAGTTGGAAATTAAGTCATCAATACAAATTCCCATTCATTCCCTTCAACATTGGTAGCAAATGGAAGGAACCGTGGCTTAATGTTTAGTGCAACTGCACCGTAACCAAGAGGTTCCGGATTTGATTCACCGAGCGGGCGACTTCGGAACTTCACAGATGAAAAACCCATTGGTTAGCGTCAGGAAGGAAATCCTGCCAAGAATTTCCTCACTGCCAAATCTAAGTCCTTGTGAAGGGCACCATCTGAGCCCGTTACTGGGTAAAATGACGTTAAAACCGAAAAAAAAAATTGGTAGCAAATTGAGCTTAGTTAGAAAAGTGAAATTGCTATTGTCTTGTCGGTACAGAAATTTATCTTTTGGTTGATAGGCTGATAAATAAAACTCCTCAATTTTTCAGCATGTTTCTTTCTCTACTTTTAAGTGTTAACGTTTTTAGTGTTAACGCTGCTTGACACAAATTCACAGATTTCATTTCCTATTCCTTTCTGAAGACTGTACAGACTTGGTTTTTATCATTTGTACTACAATAATCTATTCTTCCTTTACGGAAACAAAGAAACAGCACAATGGACCACAGGTGGAGATATTAATATGAAACGGAAAAAATTTAATTCTTCAAAGTGAGTGAACTTTTCAATTCAACTCCGTATCCAAAATGTGCAGAGCTCGGTTTAAATAGCTTTAAAATCATAAATAATGGGTATCAAATATTGTAGTTAGTAAAACATTAAATAGATAGGAGACACAAGAAAAAAACCCTTGGTACAGTGAATGTTGTGTATGAAAGCCAAATTCGATGTGGTGGTCTACAAATAACATAGTACGAGAGTTTATGTTGGTTAAAAAATATAGATATTTATTCAATATATACAATTTTTTAATTGTGATACTAGAAAGGCTGATGCATCCATAAAATAATCGCCATCGTTGATTAAGTAATATTTACATCCTTTTTTCTCTTTGCTCTCTTCAATTTCTCGAACTTGACGGTTTCAGTCTCATAAGAAGTCATTTCTGCCACTCGCTGCAAATAACTCTTACTTGCTCCTGCCATGGGATCCGGATAGTTGAATACTACAGCTGAAAAGAAAAAACGATAATAAAGTCATATATAATCTACCCCAATTATATTAGTTCTGATTCAAACATTGTCAGCTCTGCATTAAAGATGAAAGCTGGAAAGATAAGGTAAAAATGACAAAAGGTTTGTGGGAAATCTGGGAAGTAAGGGGAGATACACTAAAAGAAAATACAATGGCAAGGTCTCTTCTGAACATTAGGTTTTTTATACTGTGAAATGTTATTGCGGCATACAGCTTAATTCTATGGAGATCAAAATACTGGGCAATGTATGCAACATTGGCCATTTTACCTAAGTATTAAACCTGAGCGGAAGTGGGATAAAACTATTAATGAGGGAGGAAGTGATCAAGAAGAGGATTGGAACATATGGTCAGCTGGAGATCGAGGTCATGTCTCAAAAGTTGGATACCAGTTGGGAACTAATAATGTAATAACGAAAAGAAAAATGAAAGGCTTAAAAAAAGGAGAAAAAAGAGGTAGGAGGAAAAAGTTATTGAGAGGTAGCGACCTCCGATTCTAATTTAAGTATTAAAAACGATTCGGTGCAAATGTTATTCATTGCCGAAATCTGACGGCTTCCTGCTCCTCCATCCGTACTTTGTTTCTTTATCTAATAGCAAAAGCAAGTTTGGTATCAAATTTTCATAAATGACTCATTACGACCATCCGGAAGATAAAAAATGCGACAAACAGCTAAACTTGTAGACTAATTTGCTCGTCTTAATTCTTGAACGCAAATAGTGACAGTTTCGTGTAAAAGCTCAAACCAGAAAAACATGCTTTCATAGCAATTTTTCAATTCAGTACCATCAGTCTGTATTAAAATTCATGTACGCAAAGGCATAAACTACCCCACGCCCTATAATACAGAAAAATGCAGCAATTGTATCACAAATGATAGATTCAAAAGGTATTCAGTCATTACATCTATGTATTTAAGTGTGTACGAATGTATGTATGTATGAATGTATATTTGAATGTATGTATGTATGTATGTATGTATGTATGTATGTATGTATGTATGTATGTATGTATGTATGTATGTATGTATGTATGTATTTATGTATGTTTGTATGTGGTCTATTCCAGCTGTTTTTGTTGTTTCCTAAATATCGAGCACTCTCTGGTATATAGTATAAGTACAAGCGTTTGTATATATATATATATATATATATATATATATATATATACATGGGCAGGAAGACTACCTCTTTCAAAAATACCTGGCTTTGAACAAGGGGTTGCGGATTGGTGGTTGTATTTTCATATGCAGGCCAATTTCTTAATCTTTTGTTATACAACGGCCAACACATATACAGCCATTTATAAAAGGTGCCTTGCGGCTTTTATCGATCTTCTTTCCGTTTTCCTCGTTGAGGAAATAGTTCTTGACCTTGTGTTTGTTTTCTCATACTGGTCAATGTTTTCCCTGAGACCCGAGAGCCGTGTAGCGGTTATAAAAAATTCACAGAAGCCAAATTTTACCAAGCGCTTTGGCGCAAAAGTGAATGCCGTCACACGCACTTTGTAACTGGAGGTGTTTTAATGCACAAAACGTACGTAGATTTACAAAAAGTGGTCATTCATTTAATATTTGGGTTATGCAATTATCGGAGCAATCTTCCATTTATGAAACCGCCATTCATCTTTTCAACTTAACAAACTATACCTTACTGTCCAGCTCTTTCCACAGAGCTTCATACTTTTTTCTAGCTAGGAAGCTGAATAATAAATAAAGCGGCTACCGTGGCCCCGGCAATCCGCCCGACGTGGTAAGGTAAATAAAGCGGGTTGATAAACAAGCAGAAAAAACGCTATTTCTCAGACCTTGTGCTGTTCCAGGTGGCTTTGTGCTCCATCTGTGGAGGAAAAAAAAATCCCAAATTAACGTAAAATTGACAACTAGCACAGCAAATATCTTTTGAAACGACAAATAGCACAAGGAATAGAAATTTATATAAATGAATATCTAAAAAACGGAAATAGAAATAAACACGAATATAGTCAAAGAAATATCTACAGGAATACAAAGTAAAAATGTATTGTTCAAGCAAGATTTCTCATTCGTTTTTTAGAATGCCTATTTTTCTGTTGAGTTAAATACCAAGATTTAATTAAGGTATGTATTCCATAATGGAAACATTTAATACGAGTTTAAATAAAACTAATCTAATTTCAACCATGCTACCGGTGAATAAATTACCTTCATTTCTGTTTAGATATCTTCAAAACTTTTCAACATTAATGTGGTGTGACAATTAGCTTGCATACGCTACACCCTACAGATTTTTGCTCACAAAGTTCAATGACAATATGAAACCTGGAGCTACAGGGTGTCTAATCTCTTTAATAAACGAAATCTCCAAAGAAGTCGTACTTAGTACCCGATATTAATGGAAAAGGGGAGCCCCTTGCCAATCAGTACATCCTTACTTCTTTTATGTTTTAAAAGTACGAATTAAAAGCTTAAAACACAAACCACAAGTAGCCGTGTTTCGATTTGTCGGTTGACATTCTTCGATAAATGAATGCAGAGCTCGATAAGAGGGTAAGAGTAAAAAGACTACAGTTTGCATCTCGACAGATCTGTTTCACTATATTACTTACTTAAAAGGAGATATATTATTACAAAGAGGTATATATATATATATACAATTCCTGATGAGTGAGTAATTTCACGAAACTGGCTTGTTCAGTCATAAAATTAATGTATCATTAAGTCAACAACATGTATTAATATTTGCAGACCGCTCTTATGCCAATATTTTACCATATACATTGCAGATTCAAATTAGCGCGATGGTGACCATTGAAGGACATAATTAAAAACAAAAACAAAATACCAAACCAGGCGAACAACGATGGTTATACAGCCAAATGTACTAAGATAAAACTAAAAAATCCAATAGGCCAATGTCACGATTTGTCATTTGTCTCAAAAAACACATGTATCAATGACAAAAGCCATTTCAAAAATAACACGCTTAACCATGATTTGACCTTACATGTTAAATGTTTAAGTACTATTGTGTTGAGTAGCAAACATTCTGCAGCGTGAATTAGAGAGATTTCTTTGATTTAATGTTGCTGTTCATGTCATCAGCAAAATATTTGTTCCAATGACAAGGACCTGGAGTCTAATAAGTTCACCTCCTCTGCCCAGGAATTCATCCAAGGTATTATCGAATTCTGGTTATGAATGTGAAAAATTTTTTCAAGCCATGGCTAATACATATATATATATATATATATATATATATATATATATATATATATATATATATATATATATATATATATGTGTGTGTGTGTGTGTGTGTGTGTGTGTGTGTGAAGGGGCTAGGTATGTCAAAATGACGTCCAATCACAAATAACAGCTCTAATTTTAGCGCCCTCTAACCAATTGCCTCCACAGCCTCAGGACCACTTCTTTACTTCGTGCAATGAAGTCTGAAAATCTAAAACAGTACTGAAAAAGCACGCAGCTGTTCACAATGCGCATACCTAACAATCAAAAAGCAACAGGTAAGTTACATGAGAATAACAAGGAGACAGTTGCCAACTGTAAAGATGCTGCGTTCATCAATACCTATAAATTTAGCTAAATATACGTTTATGTACACATTATTCATTATAGAATACATAAACACGTATTCTCCCTCTCATTAAACTTCAGTCATAAAAAGTATTGAAATAAAAATCAAATCTTGGTGCATTAACAAAATAATGCTCAGTTGGTTTTAATTTCTAGCTATATATTTTCCTAGGTTTTAACCAGTGATGCAAGGTTGCTAATGTTCAATATGTAACGTTTAAAAGTTTCAATACTGCTGTTCCATATTAACCTTGCAAACCATTCCTTTATTTCATTGGAGAACACACAGGGTTCATCAACGCTGTCATTCTGGCTTCAAGAAATTCTATTGTCTGAGATCTATTCTGGTAAAAATAAAACAATAACTATATATAGTATTCTTGTCTGTGTGAGTCTCTCACCTTCCCAAAACAAAACACCGTGTTCAAACTCTGAAGCTGGGATGGCGTAATGACTTTTCGTTCAAAAGGCGAGTATTGAAGACCTTTAAAATTTTATTTTCGGTAGAATTCGTATCATTTAACAATAGGATAATAAAATGCGAACAAAATAAGTACCAGACTGCAATACTCTAATCAAAGTTAACAAAAAATGTCAACGGGTAACATTTTTGAAACTGGTCATACAATCAAACCTGGATTTTATGAATAATGATTTGAAAAATATTAAATATACCTTTCCGTATTCTCATTTTTTATGTAGTCTTACCACATTTTCAGCAAAAGTATATTTCGCGAATCTTGCAATTACAAAAGGTAATATAGCTGTATCAGATTTTTGAAGAATTCGTGTACTAACTGTGTCGCACGACAGTTGACCTAAATGTTTCAGTTGCGCGTAGCATTAATAAAAGTAAGAAAACCATCAATAATGGATATTTTACGGGTAACTCGCACAGGAACGTTATCTGAAATTTAACCCCATGGACATCAAAAGTTTTTTAACAATTTGTAAAGACACACAACGGGGGTTAGTGAGTTACGGTAACACCAGGGTTACAAGAGCTTCCTTGTTACTTCATGCCACGTTTGCTGACTTACCTGTTGGGAAAAGATCTGAATGATGACCTTGTAGTCGTCAAATACTGTCCTGTTCCTCCGCCACGTCGAGGTAGGTCACTGGACGACTTTGAAGCAATGTTAGTTGAATTTGTTCGGCAGTCAAGGCACTCTGATCTGTAGCCAGTTATTGATAAGCCTGTTGGAGTGGAGTACTTGGGAATGGAAACCAAGCTGTTGAAGGAAGAACTTCCAACTCCTTTTCTTTGGGAAGGTTGTGGAAAACCTCTAACACCAAGTTTTTTAATGGTAATCGAAGTGCTAAACATATCAAAAATAAACGTTAAAAATTCTGTTATAAACTCTTGATTGTGACAAAAACGAGTAGAACCATGGCTTCAAAATTCAAAATATGTGAACAGCTGTATTAAGTCAACTCCAGGATCTAATTTCTCCTAAGATAATTGCCCATCAGGAAATTAGACAGTACCTGTTATAACAGAATACTGAATTTAAACAAATCACTAATTAAGTCTGAACTATAAAGTTTGCATACACCTGCCCAGGAGCAAGCTTTTGAAAGCTAATATCTTGTTGAGGGAGAGAGACAGACAGAGGCAGATAAACATGACAAGACAAGAAACACGCGTTTATCGATTAGTCATTAGTTTGTAGCTCGGAAAAAAGGTATTTTCAAATAGCATTTAAGCCAACAATGAACAGTATACAACTTTTAATGGCTGGATGGCTACGCAAAAATAATGAGTATTGTTATAAAATTGATAGGAAAATATGAGCAAATCTCTCT
>RDPX01000004.1:3827722-3878028 GCA_003991215.1 Morbakka virulenta
ATATATATATATATATATATATAGAGAGAGAGAGACAGAGAGAGACAGAGAGAGAGAGAGACAGAGAGAGAGACAAAGAGAGACAGACAGACTTTCAGTTATTTAGCCTGGTAGTGGCAGTGAGAACAATTTTGTTGACTCTTTGTTTTGACAGCCAAAATTTGTGACTTTGAGGCCTTGATGCCATACGAATTGAAACATGAAAAGTCTATATAGCAAATTAAAATATCAGAGTACTGGTATTCAAAAAATCTAAGTATTCTTAAATGGATATTCATAAATTGTGTGTACACGCTTGAAAAGTCAAATCTCCATTAGGTTTTGAGACAGAACTGAACATATGTAAGTATTAGTAAAATGAAAATCTATAATTTTCCATTGCTTAATTGCATTATTATTAATTCTTAACATAAAGTCATATGCGATTGTGCAGTTGTCTAAAAATTTGTAATAATAAACTAAAAATAAAAATAAAATAAAAAATAATAATAAACTAATAGAGAGCAATGCTTGACATCACTTGATTTCTTTTAGCTTTCAAGTCTTAATGATCCAGGTCTATCTATTCTCATAAAAAAATCTAATGGTGTTGAGTCTAGTGACCGTAGTATCCCAAAATAATGATCTAACTCTTCCAAATCATCTGTTAAAAATTTTTAAAAAGGGTAATTTTTATTTCAAAAAGTAGTTTTAAAGAGTTACTAAAGGATTTTAGGTAAAACTAGGTATCTTAGGCTTTTTAATACTCTTACTGATTCTTTTGATATGAATACCTAATAGAGTTTTAACTTTTCTAAAGTACACAAGGACTTTGTTGTGTTGTTTGGGTTGAGCAAGAGAGCTGAGTTATACTCCTTTAATGCTTTATATTTTATAGATAACATAACTTAAAATCTAAAATAATTTTTGTATCTTACTGTAAATTTGGTTGTCAGCTGTTCTAAATTACAGTGTAAAGAGTGAAAATTTCAATCTAATGGATCCAGATTCTAATTGTTCATTTGTCATGAAGACAAACTTCTTACTTTTCACTTCTATTCCATACAAAAAATGTGTACATCTCGCTTCAAATGGCTAAAAAATACCACCGTAAACAATGGGTACTGCGTCAAGCATTCACTTCATACCAAATACTAGAGTTGATTAAACCAATAAAGAGATATATGCCACAAGAAATCAGGGCCTGCATGGAGAAAGACACAGAGCAGAGCAGAGAGAGAGAGAGAGAGAGAGAGAGAGAGAGAGAGAGAGAGAGAGAAAACAACTTTGCTTGCAAACCATAGGGTAGGAGGGGCTCTGTAGCTTTTTATGACGGTCTTCTTTGAGATGGACTATCGAAATATAGTCTACAACTACCTTGTATAAAGGCCTTGGATAAACGAAGGCTAAGGCTACTGAAAGAGATGGGAGAGGGGGGCAATAATGTATACATTTCATAACATCTCTTTATGTAGTAAGTGAGATAAAGATGTTTATTTAAGCTCACACTAACAAGTACAATACTCAAAATGTGTTTTAATCCCTAAAACAGGCAATTGATATATAAAACTATCATAGTCAGACCACTGTCAAAATCAGTAACATGAACATTGAATATAGTGGCATGCAAATGGCAAATTTGTGCCTTAAATATACCTTTATTATGAATGATTGTTGGCAAAGAGCTTTGATTTTCTTTAATGTTCTGTAAAATGAAAGCAAGTTTTTTCGCTCCTCTGTTGTGCTATTTAACCCACATTATATCCTCACTATCCACAGGTAGTGAGTATCTTGTGGTGATTAAATGTAAATTGGATACACAGTGGTCAGCTTGTACTGACTGATACAACTGAAGCATATTTGGGTTGTAAATATCTTAGATTAGAACCTTTGACAGTTCTGAGGAATCAGGAACAGAGTAAATGGTTTTTCAGAAATTCTTTTTGTTTTAGTTGCAAGCATAAGTTTATCTAAATGATCCAAAAATTACAAAAATAACTACAGCTAAATGTAACAGGCTGAATATGAAATGAAGTTCACTTGTGCTTTTTTATAAATACTACTTGTACATTTAATAAGAATATATTACCTTTTGTTTTCTTCTTTCCCAATGCATGGTCCACTCAGGCAAAGAATGTTTTCACCTACATGAATGACAAATGTAATAAAATATAATCATGGTAAATTTTCATTGAGATTCAGGATGAAAAAGTTGGAATCCTAAAAATAAATATTATTGGTTACCCTTTTTTTGTTAGAAAAATAACCACTATTTTCCAGTGGTGTGAAAAGAGTCTATTATATCCCTAGTTTTGCTCATTTTGGGAAAAATGTTTGAATTCAGTTTGGACCTGAAGCTGACAAAAAACCCCAACAACACAATCTAATCAATGCTATTTTACCCAACCATACATCATTGTCAACACATTGCTTATGTTTAATGCACAAAATAATGAAAATGACAAATTGCAGCAGTAGTAACAGTCATTGCAACACTAAAATCAATAACAGCCAGGTATGACGAGAACTCACTGTTAGCTGCCACAATATAATATGCTTAAAACAAACATTAAGGATACACATAACAGTCTAGAACTAAGAAATTACATAGAAAAATTTAAAAACTGCTATCCTAAATGATTAAATAAAGACCTGGGGCATTCTTTTAAAAATCAGAAAAATTTATGGGTGTTATTGATTAGTAAAAATACAATACAACAAAAAAAACCAATCAAGAATTTATCAAATGTATGGTACATACCATTTGGTACAGTTGGTACCAAAAAGTTGGAGTAAATAGTTAATTTCAAAAAAACATGATCTTGTGCTTCTAGTTTCCTTTTGAATACTTGACAACCCATTAATAGCCATGCACCTCTATTATCTCTTTTGAATGGGGATTCACTAGCTTTTATTTCCCTGGTATTTGGTAAGGTCTGGTATACTGGCCTTAATTTCAGACTATTTACAGGATAAAGTTTGGTATTACATATTTTTAATTCTAGAAATTATTGGCAGCATAGACGTTTCAGGTGGTCTGTCTGTGCTGATCATCAATATCATTGCCAAAACACCTTGGGGTTCTTTTCAATTTTATTCATGACCTACCTAATCCTCTATTGTGTAACATTATGAATCATGGTGATAGAACTTTTTCATATTTTAAATATTATTGTAGCAAAAGTTTAGAAAATATTTTTCTCAACTGGTTGATCTTTCCTACTTCTATGCAAAGGTCAACTACATACACTACTTCTTTGCATGACTCTTCTCAAGAAATTTTCAATTCTTAAAAGGTTTTTTAAACTGGTACATTTTCCCTATTAACTACTATGCTTTGTAACAGTATTTCAGGTGACTGGTTTTTATCCAACTTACAATCCTAATTTCCTTGAATCTAATAACAATAATTTTTTGCATTTTATTCAAAATAAATAAATAAATAAAAATGAATAAATAAAAATAAAATATATAAATAAAAAGAAATTATTTTTTGCAAATGCATTAAAAATAATGCTTTTCAATTCTCTCTGCATCACAAAGAGTGCATCAAGATTTCACGATCTACCATATGTGTCAAGACCAGTACATCAAACTTCATATTAAGGTGATTAAAGGCATAAGATAACTAAATCATATCAAAATGTAAAATTTGTCCTTTTTCACTCTTGATATGTGACTTGTGATGATAACAATTTCTTCAATTTTTTTCTATGTCTGTATCCCTTGGTATAGTGGATTTTGGGCATTAACCATTGTCATAGAATAAACTATGACTTTTTTCTGAGGGTATTTATTTGGGTAATGAAAGTTAATCTTGATATCTTTCTAACATTTAACTGGGTACTTGATACTAAGCAGTAACCTTCTTATAGTAGCACCCTTATTGTTAGATCTAAAGTTTCAGTGTTATCTGGTCTAAACACTATGTTTTAATGTCTAATGGCAATAAACATTATGTAGTACAAAACCAAAGAAATCTGTTTGGTTAGAAATACTGAAACTTTGTGAGTGTAAAATATTTTTATGCATCCAGTGTTTACAATGTTAAGCAATACACTGTTGCATCACATATCCAGAGTTGATAAATGTAGGTAACTTCAGTCTTACACTGTGATAAATTTGCTACAAGACTGAAGATTTGGATCCAATTACTTACTATTCATGTAAATATTCTTGTATGGCCGAACCATGCCCTCTGGAAAATTATCTGCAGAAATGCTACAGTCTTTGTTTCTGTTTGTATTTTGATAAACAAATGAATCATTTTGACGCATTTTCTTTGAGTTTCTGGTCTATCAATTCCACATGAAAAGAAATCCCAACTAAATCCACAAAAAGAAGTACATCTGAAAATAATGAAGAGTCAAAGTCATTATAAGAAATAGAGTATATTAATTTAATAACATGTATTTGAGAAAAAAACCCTCTGCAAACATTAATTAAAATATACAGTGAATAAAAAAAATGTACTTTTTGTTTGGAAAACTACCTGTATTTATAATTTAGCTTGTTTAGCCATTGTGATCTACACCCACCACAAATTTTGATGAAGGGCACTGACAGTAAGTAAAAACTACCAATAGCTACAACAAAAACAAATGATTATTAATCAGTACCACAACATAATTGGATAGGAAAATTCGTTTTATAAATATAGTGATATCCTATTAATTAGGACTATTCTATCCTTAACTCAAAAATCTGATTACCTCCAAAATCTAAAAGTTTTGTCAAAGGTGGCATGACACATCAGATATTAAAAAGGCCACCAAGTTCTTTAAAGGTTTACAAAGTACAGTTGTTGTGCATATTTATGAGCTGTGACCTCACAAACAATGGGTGGGAGTTTCTAAGGTCAAGTGAGGTGGTGTAAGTTTGTTGTTAATGGGGATCACTTTAACAAATTCACTCCTTACTTGTTATGGTTGCTGCATAATTGCTAAAAAATAAAATGCTGCAAGCAATAAAAAAATCATTATTAAATTTGCAAGGTGAAGTCACTCACTAAAATCAAACAAATGCAAGGCTATAAGGCTGATAAAACACTTGTTTTAGGATTACTGCCATGAGTTGTTCTACAGTTTGTCTCTGGGTTGTTTTTAAGATGTGAATAACTTACTAGTCTATTATAATGTTAAAAAAGGGTATATATTGTCAGGGGCATTGTTTCTGAAAAAAGACAAAATATGTACTGGCACCTATGTCCAATTCTGTGAAGCATGCCAGCTACAAGATCTTGTTGTTCTTTGATAGCAGTTTTCCTATTACCTAGCTGAATTTCCAAATAAATATGCTTATGTAATATAGGTCCACTTGCTCCAAATGTTACTTCATTATTTCAGCCATGTGACTAAAGCATCCTTAAACCAATTATAAGTATATGCAAGGCCAATTTTTTGATAATATGACTCCAGTAAAATGTACACCTTAGTGTATGTCTGTTATGCTAAACTACATTGTCACAAAGATCAGAGACTTGGAAGTTCAGTGTCATAACTAGTAAAACAGAACCTGAGTAGGGTAACAGAATGATTGTTATTGCAATGCCTAACAAACTACATATATACTTAGACACTCAAAGAAGCTCAACAATACCAAAGTCTTCAAAAGATTTAATGCAAAAGATGGCTTCTTTTAATAGGATTCAATGACAACAGGAGCATGTTGACTACATTTTTATGGCAAATGAAGTCAACTCCAGTTGCATTGAATACAAACTGCAAGAGAAGGCCAATTATCTACCTGGCACAGAAGTTTAGTAAGACAACATGGAAGCCTGGTGCAAGCTTTACCAGGCTATTTGGCAGAGAATGACAAGTTAATTAAGCTCAATAGCAATAACATAAAGCTGCATGAAGTGAAAGTAAAGCTCATGTCCAAAGCCAGACCTTGATAAGGTAACACCTGACATGCCTAAATGAATATCCAAGCAAGAATGAATGAGTCTACATAAGTTTATTTGGTATATTTAATATCCATATTACAAAGACCAGTCTAATATCCTGCCTTTCAACCACCATTTAAAAAGTGTTGTCAACTATAACCCTTAAATACCTCTGCTGCTACAAAGTGGTAATGTTTGGTGGTATATTTGTCTTCTTTTATGAAATGGTAGTCATCTTTTTCAATATGCACAAATTTGCCCTGGAACATAAAATTCATCTCCATCTTCAACAGTATAATGAGTGTAACATGACTAGTATTACTTGTGCAATAACGTATAAAAATCTATATTTAAAGTTTTATATTTATAGCATTTGAATTTAATGCTATGTTTTTATATCTTATATAAAATATATTTCCCATATGGTAAAAATACAGTAAAACTAACATATGTGTAATGAAACCTTAGATGTCATCATACATAGAAGTTTGATATCTTCCCTTTCTCATTCCTATAACACCACAAAACTGATAAATAAATATTAAAATCTAGTATTTTTACATTAGAAAGTGGGTTTTATTACACTTTATATCAATTGCTGATTGAGAAATCATAATTAAGTTACAAGAATTAAATATTCAATTATTAATGCTCTTTTTTATAAGTCAATTTTAAGAAGTGGAATCACTATAATCATAAAACCTGATTAATTTGTGAGTTTCATTTAAATCCATTTTTCACTGTTGACTGTAAACAAAACACATCAACCTCTAAGATAAGAGTGATTCTGTTTGTCATAGATAATCAAAGAATGGCATTATGAATTCAATATTTCATTGTTTACCTTTTGGTTATTATGTCTCAACTACTAGCTCATTTAAAATGTAATAAATCACCTTCACAAAGAAAACAAAAATGAATTCATATGCATTACTGGAGCCTGATTAAAAATCAACCACTAGCCTCTTGATTCTGTACCATTAGCTTTAAAATAACTACATATTCAATGAATTCAATGTAAAGGAGAACAAATATTTCAAAAGAATAGCTCTGTGAGATATTGATAATATCTTTCAGAACAAGTTGAAATGTTTCCCTATTGGAACTATTTACCCTTTGTTGGTTCTAAATATTTACTTACAAATTTTTGCATCACTGTTGGGAATTCAATAAATACAATTAACAAATGACTGCTGACTGCTAACCAATACAATTTGTAGAGTTGAAATTTGATGAAATTTTCCAAGAGGTATCAACAAATTATTTCGACAAGGTACAAATATAATTAAATACCTTAACAGCATAAATGTACCCTTTGCTAATATCACATTAAAATTTACCAAAAAAATATGTCTTGTTTTTACATTTAGCAGCAATGTTTTTATTTCAAAAGAAAATGCATATTCCCCATAAATACCACAATTAGGTGAACATATAATTACATGTTGTGATATAATTCACCTACATTAAGAATTGGGCACAAACCTTATATTGCAGGTGTGAAAACTGATTGTTATCATATTCTTTTCAAATAAAAATGACAAGCACTGATGTCATATATAAGGTACAGGTATCATCATAAAACATTATACAATGTGCATTTTAAAATCAATATAAACTACTACATTGATGATATCAATAACAAACTATTACTCTTTTGTTTCGATTACATATTGTGGAGTATCTACATATTGGTGGCTTAATAATGGCCAACTGTCATAAATATTGGCTTGAAAATAAATTGTTCTGTAATTTTTATAAATTCAGCTAAAACTCAGGCAAGTATCAATTTTTAATACTTTTCGATGAACTGGTAGATATTAAAACATGAGGCAAGGCAAAAAAGGTCATTTTTTCTCCCTCTCCAAAAATATTTTGGCATAATTTCTCAATTTTTAGACAGAATCCCTGTTATACACAGAAAACAATCTTCAGTGACAAAAAACTAAAAAAAGCCAATGTAACTCCTGCTTCTTAAAAGGATATTTTGCAAGACAGGCATCTTCCATGGATTGAAAGTCACCTGATGAAGTAGCATATTAAAGCATATATTGCCTTAGCCTTCCTGTAACTTTCTGTATCTGTATAAATACGTTGAAGGGCCTTTCAGCATAAGTTCAATTTTGTCAAGAAATTGTCAACAGTCGGAGAGTGATGATACCTGATGGTCTCTTAACTTTCTCCAATCAATAACAGTGGCTAAAAAATATTTGTCGATTTGGAGTCTGCCAGATAATAGTATTCATCTACGAAACATGGCTGAGTGTTGTTCTTAACTTTGTACTGCCCTTTGATTAAGTATTTTAAGTAATTATTCAAGTTATGTTGTATTAGTTTACCTATGTTGTGTTGAACTACTTCATGGGGGCTGGACCAGGTATATATGCGGTGTGACCTAGTACCAACACGTAAACCGCCTTGTGAGGAAAACTTAACTTTTGTAGCAGTAAAATTAGGCCCACCGACAGTTCTAACTTACTCATCAACCGTCACCGATATCAAGTATCATGGGTCCGGCCTCGGTGGATTATTGTTCAAATCATATTGGCATTGCAAAATGTCCCGCGTGGATTTTATATAAAGTAATAAAGCAAAGTATTTTATCCTACTGGGTTCGATTAACGCAACCTTTGATTGAATATAGCAGGATCACTAAATCTGACAGGTTTTATACTATACGCTTACCAGGTTAATGAAAAAAGAATTTGCATGATTCAATGCTACAAATGATGCATGTTATAGGCACATGAAAATAAACCAAATGTCTACTTTGCATAAACTGAAGACTGAAATGTAACATAACCCTTTAGTTTAAAACTAAAAAACGCAACTGATGTTGCCACTGTAACAAGCAAGATATATTGTTCCACAAGTCTCAAACATCGAAGACCAACCGGTACGCTGTGTCATTCATACGAAATTTGCACTAGAAACGTTTCATCATTCTCGATATTATATCTCATATGCCTTAACTTCTCGCTCCCTACAGAAGTACAAATAAAAGTCGTGTTACTCACCCAGGAATCAGGCACCATTTCCAAAGGAAAATAAAGAAATCTGAGAAGAGGATCACAAAACCTCCAAGTTCCTGTATATCTCCAGCGAAATGTTGGTTGCGAGGCAACTTCAACCATCTGAGATTTCGTTCTGAAACGAGGCCAAGAGAATGCGGCTGGTTGTCTGATGCTGTGGTGGGTTGAAAGTAAAGGATTTTCTTTTCTCAATATAATAAAGACAAAGAGAATGCTAACTAGAAATAGTATTTGAGGAGTGAATCCAAAAGTATGCAGTGATTGCTTAACTGACTTACTGATCTAATGCTGTGAATCCACCTTAGCCACTCTTAAAATTTACCTGGACGGGTCTCGCTATTCTTCTCTGTCTTGCTCTGGGTCTCTCAATTTTAACTTGTCTTTGAGGCTTGTTAGTTTAAGCCTCTTGGTATAACTATGCTCTGCGTACACAGAATGTTTATGCAAAAGTTCGAGGTGTGTTTAGGATAACGGGGAGGATAGTCCATGGGTGGCCTGTGAAATTAAATGGGTTTTTGTTGCTGAAATAATATCTCATTGATCTATTTCCGGGAATTTCAGGATTTAGGCATAAGATGCGTCCAAATATTCTCCATGCAGCTGATAATAGTGTTTTTGATAATGGAACTTTCTTGGATTTCTTATAGAGGTTTTCATTGGTGATTTTTGTAGGATATCTTATTCAAAGGAGTCATAAAAGTTGTTTTCGGTGGAAAGAGTCAAGCTTATTGGCTTTAGCCTTTGTAAGAACCCATGTGCTACAATTATATATCAAAAGGGTCATCATTAGGCTTTTTTCAACTCGTCTTTGTAGGTGGGCTTAACTGTGTCTCTTCTGAATCATATTTCAGAGATTTTATTCATGGTCATTGTGGCCAATGGTTTTCTTCTAGTAATATATTCTTCTACTAGGAAAACAGGTTTTTGCGATTTTCTCCACGTTTTTTTATCGCTCTCCTGTTTATGAATATTGGTGTACTACGGTTTGTTAGTGTTCACAAATAGTTGAAAAGAGGTGAGGGAGGGCTTAACGTTTTTGACATCTATGTAAGTGGTAGTGTTGATAAAGATGACATCATATCCATAGGCAGTTTCATTAAGGATATCACTGATACTACCTCTGGGTCTAAATTGTCTCAGGGCATACTTCAGATACACGATGAATAGTACAGGTCTGAGACTGTCACCTTGTGGAGTAGCTTTGTTGTTTAGAAATGAGAGCGTTTCTCCATTCCCATGTACTTTTAGGCTGATATACTTATTGCTGAGTAAATGTCTGATAATTCTCACCTCATCGTCAACCACAAGGTCTTCCAGAATGTCTTAGAACCAGGGGCGATTCCTTGTATCAAAGGTTACAGACATGTCAATACCAGTGATTCTGATGTGTAACCTTTGGGTGGTGAGGGTGGTTTTAGCATGCTATGCCTGAGATACATTTTTCGGTAGAGAAACTATTTTGAATTTTTGATACATATTTGACAATTCCTAGTCTGATTCTAATAAGTACTAAGATGGACAAGCATTTACTGATAGTTTTTATCAGTGTGATGACTCTTAAATTCCTAATAGGACACTTTGGTTTATCAGATTTCTAAAGGGTAATCATAGTACATATATTGAGGTAACATCTCCATGTTTGATAAAAGTATTATTCAACAGAACAGGAACCTCATTAGCAAGCTTAGATAATCCATTGCTCAAACATTTTTCAAACTTGGAATTATATGCACTTTTTAAAAGTGTGGTTAAAATATTTTTTTTCCCGCTAAACTGCTCCATTTAAAAAATATATATGTGTCAGATCTGTGTGCAAATATATCTCTTGTTTGAACGACTTCGATAATCCTCAATACAATTTTTACCAACAGGTAAAACAACACCAGGAATAACATTTGAGTCTTCATGTTATCAAAATATAAATGTCAAAAGCCTAGTGGAGGATATTTTTAAGCGTTTAAAACTACAGCAAAACGGGATGGTCTTATAACTTGTTACAAAATTTCCAGATTGCAATTTCCTGAAACAGAACGAGAAAGTCAGGTACAGTATGTCGGTTAACAAATATTTTGAGCAAGAGATCTGGTTTTGTGACCAGCCGAGTGCTATCCCAGAACTGTAGCGTCCATGAAGATAACAACTCACCGCACAATACCTTTTGTTCCGCTCTCATGGTGTCTAGAAAAAGTTGGTAGGCTATGTATGGGACAAGAAGGGTGTTGCCACTACAACCAGGCACTGGAGTTGGAAGAGACAAGCAAAAATTAATTCAAGTAAGGTATCTGCCGGAATAAGGCAAAGACAACATAAAATATTTAAAACGGTTACTAAAATCTTCAATAGTTCAATAGTAAAAAACAATTATTTCATGCTTCACAAATTAGTAATACACTTTGTATAACAAGCCAAGATCGATTCGTATTTTTGGCCCCAATTTTTACCCAATTTCTGGAATATTTTAATGTACTTCTACGAGTAGATTCGATTTTGGGGGCTTTTAAACCCAGGTTTTAAATAAACTCTTTTCACGTCAAAACAAGGATAGTTTTTAAGAAAAACTTGGTTTTTTATTTTATATAAATATAATGGTCAATCTATTCTCTGGTCATTTACGTATGTAGTTAATGCAAACAGTGACAAAAAGAGGATTTATTGTTTTGTATTTTATTTCTAAGAACATAGTTCCTTTTCTAGACAAATATGGTATTGGATATCAAAACTGAATTTATCACACTTTTTGTGGAAATACAAACTGCATTGAATATAAGTATAAATATAAATATAAATAAATATATAATATATATATATATATTATATTTATATTCTTCATGACTGGCAGCAGACTCACACCCCAATTAAGAAACTCCTCAGAATCACAGCACTGATACCAATCACTCCAGCAATCAAGAAGAAGGTACTAAAACTCTTTAGGCACATCAAAAGGTCTGAAACAGGATTATCTAAAATATGTCTGGGAGGGATGATAGAAGGAAAGAGAAAACGAGGACGGCCGTGCTAACGCTGGCGTGACAACGTTTACGTTTGGTCACAGTTAGCTTTAGACCATATTAATATTGTAACGAAAGACCGGCATCGATCGAAAATACATTCACATGTTAGTGAGCAATCTGGTTTAACTGGAGACAATATCACATGATGATATGACAAAAAGCTCCAGAGGCCTTTGTCATAATCATTGCAGGTACAACAGGAATAGACTGGTGTTGGTAGTAAAGTCCAATTTTGTAATTCATTAGTACTGTTTAGTTTGATCAGGCGTTTTCCTCCATCCGTTCGAATTGTACCAAAGCCAACCTTCGCTTTTCATCCGATTAAGTTCAGGGTACAGTCTGGCCAAGAAAAGTACATTTTGTCACCTTTTCCACTGGAGCTTTTTTGAAAGTCATTACGTCTGTTTAAATAGTGTGTCTTGATATTGAATGTCTGACACTCAAATAACAAAACAATTTTATAAATAGTAAAGTGGTTGAAGTGAAGTTAGTAAACAGTTGAAGTAAAAAAGGAAACGTGAATAGAGCAGAAAATGTCAGTTGTATAAATTATTGGAAAATTGCTGTCAAAAAGTAGACGTTTTTCGGTTAACTTCATAATTTTGTTTACCAGTAAAGTACTTTGCGAAAAGAAAAAGCCATCGGTTGGCGTCAGGAAGGGCATCCGGCCATGAAATTCCTCACTGCCAAATCAAAGTCCCTTTGAAGGGCACCGTCTGAGCCCCAGTTACTGGGGAAAAATGACGTTAAAACTAAAAAAAAAAAAAAGAAAAAAGTAAAGTAGTTGCTGGCAAAATAGAAAAGCGTATGAGAAGACATCAAGGCATGTTTGCAAGAACTTCCTCAGTCGACCGTGACAGGTCAACGAAATCCCCTGCAATGAAGTTTTTTTAGCTTTTGAGGGAAATGCTTTCAACGATTGCTTTTAACAGCAATAATCAGAGTTAGTTACATATATTGGCTTCTTAATAACCAAAGTCCTCAGAAAACTAATCAAATCCTAGAAATGAGAGGATGAATCTTGGACTTCTGTACGCTAAAGTGTGTCTCA
Source organism: Morbakka virulenta (assembly GCA_003991215.1). Classification (NCBI taxonomy): domain Eukaryota; kingdom Metazoa; phylum Cnidaria; class Cubozoa; order Carybdeida; family Carukiidae; genus Morbakka; species Morbakka virulenta. The sequence continues at coordinate 3,840,683 of RDPX01000004.1, forward strand.
CTGAACGACATCCTGAAATGGACAAAGCTAATTGTAAAACACCTTGCTTACGAAGCAGTTGACGGATTAAGGTAGATGGAGTTAGCTTGAAGACGATAACTACGACTGACAGAGCCACGAAATATTATATTAAACCTTGAGGAACCAAAATCTCTCTCTCATGACTTCAGGGACGTAGACCCCGGGGGGCAGAGGGGCCATGGCCTCCACTTTTTGGCAAACTATCCAAAAGTGCTCTTTCCAAATCCAAAAGTGCCGTTTTTGCATAATACTTTCCCCAAATTCTCAACTAATATAAGACCTAGAACATGACCAGAACGAAATTTGTAATGAAGGCTTTCAATGAGGAGGATTGTCAGCATTGTTTTCAAAACTTTGCATTATCTCTGGATCAGACTTAGTCACTGTCGGTCATTTGTATTGAAAAAAAAAGCAGGAAATCATAACGAACACAGTGCTGACAGGTGCGATTCATGCACGGATGATAAGCAGTGTGATTTACGTTTATACAGGAAACTACTTCAAAAACTCCGAGCATCCCAATTAGATAGTCATAATATCTGAGATTCGACAAAAATCAAACAAGTAGAAGATGTTATAAACAAATTGGAGGAGCTTTATGGGAGTGGTCATGTGCCCCTCTTTTGAGCTTCCCTCCCCCACCGTTTTAGACGCTTTCTTCATCCCTGCATGACCTCGGTATTAATTAAGAGTGATTTGTCGTCTACGTTTTCAAATAGAGTTGTGTCATATGCAAGGCAAGGTAGACGTTGAATGTTTTGAGTATGAAATTAGCACTCAGACTATGTTTTTGACGCCCCCTTCCCTATCCTGGAAGAGGTCATTGCTACCGAGCCAGGTGCTCGGTAGGAATGATTTGTCGATCATTTTAAGCGACAAGGATTGTCACCTTTCTAATATCTGTTCGATAATACAGCTTCGTTGAGTCTCAAAATGACCCAAAATATGACAATACGATGACAGCAGCTGCTTCCCAATGTAACACCGTGTGGGCAAACCACTCGTAAAAAAATCACCTACCATAACCTCTAAAAGCTTGTCCCATGAAATTTCTATCCATTGAATTTATTTATTACTGTCGCCTGGAACGACTGATTCACCGACTTTCTTAACTTTTCTCAAGGTATGGTTTTAGCTTTGACATACAGCTTGTAGAAATCCTAAATAAGGAAGAAGCTGAAGGAAAACTAGGCTGACACAGACTTGACGCAAAGGTTTGTTAGAGGTATGATTATCTATTTATCCATTAAAGAGCGAATTTCACATCAAGTTTTTAATTCTTTGCTCAGGGCTTCAAGCTTACTCTAAGCTCCACTGAAAACAATTGTCAGGAGTAATATGGTCGTATCAACCTTTGCGTTGAAAGATTTGCTCATTCAATGAACAGTTCCTTTCTTATAAATGTTTCAGAAACGTAATCGAATGCTTTACATACATCAAATCACGCTGGTTTCTCTCATTACAATAATGTTGGAGGGTTCAAAATATAATTTATTTTCTTAAAATATCGTTCAGTCATTGCAAGTAATGTCAATTTATCAGGCAGTCGATCTTTTTGAGACAGAGACATTTTATCAAAACAGAACATTTCACAAACAAGTACAATTGTCTGTGTTCCTGAGAAAATGTATCAGTTTTTACACATTTTAATTTTCTACACCTTCAGAATTTAAATTCTCTCTAAATCCTTATTTCCTGTAACTAGACTGAACTATTACTTAGCTTCGAAAGAAAATGGCTAGTTTCCGAGTGATAAAGTTTGTAACATATTAACTTAATCTGAAATTAATTTTGAGCGTCGAGACGCTATCTGACCTCAAATGAAAAATGCAGGATAGGGATTTATTAATTTGCAGATAGTTGTAGTGGTGTAGCTTTTCTTGAAAATTAGCATTTATAGAACTGTACCATTAATGAGAACCCATTGATAACAGAGTTGTATATTCCCATTATTATAATAGATTATATATTTAAAAAATAGTTTATGATTAATCGTTCGTTGTAATTAGTGTTAGTATGTGAAAAGACTTTAATCACACCATAGTATGTCTTACCTCTTTGCTTCTCATTAATCCAATATACGCAATACTACCCACATAACACACTAAGAAGATCGTGGCCTTGTGTACTCTTGTAGATATAATTTGTCCCCAAGTTGTTTAGTATTTAATTCAACAACTTCCATGAGACAATTTAAACCCAAACTGTCAAGGTATTTACTACATCATCTCCAATCTCACCTGTTATAGGTCTACTACTACATCAGCCATCTCATCTGTATCAGGTCTTTGCGCATCATCAAGATTTATAATGTAAAAGCCTATTTTTTTATCTTGTGTATGATCTCTTGAAAACACATCGATGGAATTCTTAATTTTCAGGTATTATATCCAATTGATTATGTACAATTTCCTCGCGCTGAGACTACACCTTGTAGAGGCGTGTCCCCTAGGTGACGGATAGGTAGCTCTGTAAGTTGTCCTGGACTAATGTAGTGTAAGGAAAGGAAAACCTCGACAGAAAAATTTGGCCCTCCAAGCCTGGGGTTTGGGCTGCAGGCCAGAAATTGGCACCCGGAAACTACTCATTGTTACAGAAGCCATAACCACCATTTGAAATACATCATAGGTGACAGCGGAGATCACCGACTCCAAAGGGAATATGATGACAGTGGGTCAAAGCCTCCGCGATGCCCAGTGTTCGACGAGATCTTCAACCAACCCTAAATCAACTTTTACTATTGGATACTGGAATGTCAGAACTATGTACAGAGGAGGAGCAACGGCACATATCACTAGACAGATGGAGAGTTAGCAACTGGACATTCCTGGAGTCAGTGATAGTAGACAGACAGGCTCAGGAAGGATGAGAATAACGTCAGGACAAAAGATCATATACAGCGGAGACGAAGAAATGCACAAGTGAGAAGTCTCTAGCAAGCAGCATCACAGCGACCTTTTACTCAAGAAATAAGAAAGTGACAGTGATCCAGGTGAGTGTGCACAACAAGAGAGAAGGTGGAGAAAAGGAGAAATTTTGACAGGAATTACAGGAAGTTATTGATGGGTGCAACAAGAAAGACATCATAATTGTAGCGGGTGATCTGAATACAAGGGATGAGAATGACAACAGCGGATACGGGAGGACAATGGGTACACACGTACTAGTAATATACAACAGCAACGGAGAATGACTTTGTGACTTTTGTCAGCTAAACGGACTAGTCATTACAGGCACCTGTTCCCTCACAAGGATATACATAAGACCATTAAGGTATCTCAAGACGGAAATTCAAGGAATACAATAGACCATCTTATGATCCGTGGACGATGAAAATCATCAACACTAGACACAAGGCCATTACATAGTGAGTGCATGGATTAAAATTCCTCTTAGCAAACATAAAAACAGCAAGAAAACCAGACCTAGGTTTGATGTGGACCGTCTACATGATTCAGATGTCAAGATTAAACACTGCCAGACATTAAGGAAGACGTTAGAAGAGAACAGAGTTGAGAGTAAAGACATCAAAGATATCTGGGAGCAGGAGAGGGATGCCTGCGTCAAGACAGTAGAAGAGGTGCTCAAGTTTCGAAAAGGGAAGAGCAAACCATGGATAAAAGGTGAATCTTTAAATTGATAAGTGAAAAAAAGGAAATCAAAAAAAAGAATAGAAAACACCAGATCCGAGAGAAGTAAAGGAAGAATGGAAGTTGAATACAAGGAAAAAGACAGACAGATGAAATGGAAGGTCAGAGAAGATGGAAGGCAGTAGACACAAGCGAAAGCTGAACTTCCAGAAAGCGCAACAGAGAACTGAATGTCGAAAGAATTATACAGTATCGTCAAGCACCTGACAGGGCAAAACATGAGACAAGCAACAACAGTGAAGAATAAGGATGGAAAATTATTGAAGAATAAAAAAGCAAGGCTCAACAGAAAGCAAAAATGAGAGGTGTTAGAGCTAAAAATGGTAGATTCATGCTTATATCAATTTGTGGCATTTGTGAATCTACAAAGACTAAGTTTGTTAAATCTGAGAAGATAACTGCTTATGATTCAGATATCCATAAATGAATTGGTAAGCTTCCAAAACCAAACTCAGGATGGACCCCAAGTTCGTATAAGATGTTAGGACCATATAATCCATTGGATGTACAATTAGAATGTAATAAGGAAGCCGGTGAAGTAACTATATCGATACTAACGACGTCATCAGGTACATACCTGATGACGTTATTAGTATTTATATTGCAAAATTATGTCCAAATATCTTATTGAATAATACACACCCTATCCCAGTTTATATCGTTTATGAATTGTAGAAATTGTCTTAGAAAGTGTAAAGAATTCTATCGACGAGACCATTCTTAATAATTATGGGACGCCTGTTAAATTAGAAGCAGGTTTTAAGTCGTTTAACCTGATATCATATCTGGCCGTTACTTTCAACATAAGTACATCACAAATTATTTGCAAAATAGTGTCTGAAAAGGTTCTCAAACCAGACACATTTAGTGAGTTTATTAAATATATCTTTGACAAATTTCCAAAGTGAAACCAGAAAGTTAGCTAATAGTTTTATCAGAGACCTTAGTAGAAAATACAATGAAACACATCAGTGGTTCACTTGCACAGGTTATGATACAGCGATGTGTTGTTGGACGAGAGTTACGATCGAAAAGAGAAACTTTACAATCGACAACTACAATGATATATTTTTGATCAAGAAACAAACATGTCAACCTATATATAATGATAATACTAGTAAAAGGTTTGTTGTATCAGAAGCTATTCTAAAATGCTTGCAATTAATAAAAGCATGGCACAGCAATGAAAGAAAATTATACGGCTATAATACCTATGGTATATTGATAACAAACCCCAAGATTAAATTCAGAAACAAAAAGAATGTTAAACTCATTACCAAGAAAGGCTTATCTTACAGACCCTACACTAACGTATTTTCATAAACATTAAAGAGAGATCATAGATATGTCAGACTTTAATGGTAAATGATGCATTTATAAAAGTTGTACAGGATCAGGCAAAACAACTGCCTTATGTGAAAAAATAATGCAGACAGAGAAACCATTGGTTCTTACATTCACAAACAAGCCTATCAAAAACATGAAGAGTAGGTTAATTAAAAAAGGTAAAGAAAAAAGAGATTGTAAATGAAATGTGCTTCACATTCGATTCTTACTTTTGCAAGTGGAATGATCGTGATATCAATGGTCTTGAAGACAAAATCATTTTTATTGAACAATTCTCGATGGTTCCCAACAAGTGGATGAAGAAGATATTTCAAACTTATACTTTGTTTAATAACAAGATGTAAATTTGTTATTGGTTAGCCGGCTCCGATTGGTTAGTGATCCCAACCAATCGGAGCCTGCTAAACCCTGGAGTCAGATACAATATATTATATATAATATATACAAAATATACATACAGTATATAATTATTCTTATTCAAAAACGGTTCGTGAACTGTGTCCACGGATTGGAAGCCCCAAATATATCGAGAAGTCATATTTGTGTGCATCAATTTAAAGTTATATTATTCTTAATGAAAATAAATGCATCGTTTTGTATTTTCTACTTTGAAATATTCATTGCTTTCTAAATTTCATAACAGTACCAGTAGCATGGTTGACTAATTTCATTTGTCGCAAACTGATTTACCAGAATTTTGATTTTTTTTCCCAACGCATTATATAAATTCTTCTGGCGCCTCATCACACACTTAAGGAAGCATGCTACCAAGAAAATCATTTGCAATGCCAACCATATTTATATTTTTCAAAGTTATTTGTGAACATACTAGGTGGATAATAAAATGACATTGATGACGGCATATTTGAATAAATCCTAGTTTTAGTTATTTCTGCTTCAGAAATTGACTGTTTCGCTGTGACGATGTTGTCTGCATTTATTAACATAACCTTGGGCCTCATTACTCATTTAAAGAAGCATGCTACTAAGTAAATCATTCCACTTATACAGGATACCAATTCTACATAAAAGAAGTTTTCTACAAAAATTAAAAAGGGCGCACAGCTAAGCACACTGATTAAGTGTGTTAGCTTCAGGCCTTTTTGTTAAGATTCTAACCACATTGATATTTATTTTTGTATCTCACTTGATACCCATTTTTATTCTCCTTTGGTTCTTTTTTGTTAGGTGTTGGAATCATTGGCTTAATAACCAATGATTTCACTATTTTCAACGTGTCCACAATGTAAATCATGCTTTGTAGGTTGGGCTTCCGACCACATATGTACTCGTTTCAAACATCACAAGAAAGCACCATCTCAACCTGTTGGCAAACACCTGAGATCGTGTGGGAGTGTGGAAGAAGTTATTGTGAATGACATCAAGATTTACCTGCAAGTGATCAATATGGATTAACCTTAGAAGCTATTTGGAAAGAACTTATTCGGCCACAAATTAACGTGAAGCAAGAGTTTAAAAGCTGAAATCTCATGTTATAACCGATCTGATTGGCCACACACTGTCGTCGATCTGTATTTTCTGATCATTGATTTATTCACTACACTGTTTCTTTTCTTTTCTTCATAGGAATAAGCAATATTTACAAATAATTATGAATTGCTGATGATGATGCCAATGCATTAAAATCTATTCACTTACTCATTACGTCATGGATACTATTTTCACTAGTTTTGTACCACTATATTTGTAAAAATTAACAAAAACTTCTCACGTCATCCCGTAATTTTATATGATGTCAAAGCTAACAAGCGTGGGTGAAATATTTTTTTCAAAAATAGGCATTTGTTAACCCTCTATATTCGATCCCGTATCCTGTTACCACATTCAAGGCTCATTGGCAAATTTAAAAAGGAAAGCGCCTGTTTTCAAATTTATGGTTAATTATTTTTACCTCAAAAAACCTATTTTCAAAGCAAGTTACATAGTTTTGTAATTTTAATATCATTTACATCATAAATAAAATATTTTTGAAATAGGTTTTGAAGTTTATTATTCATTCTTTCAATGCTGAATAATTCTCCTAATGTCAATAATTGTTGCAATAGTAAAGAAACAAGCACAAGGCCACTGCAAACCAAAGAATAATTTCAAAGATAGTTACATGAACTTGAATGGATAATTTCCCTATTATTTTTAATTCTTGTTATGGCTATAAGCTTTTAGGTGTATACATCCTGTGATGAAATCAAATACATGAGTAATGTAGGCTTTTTCTGTTTCTGAGCGATAGTTACAGGTCACCATTTGTCAGTAAAACGTATATTCTTGAAAATTCTGAAATTTATGCACTCAGAGGAAGCCATAGATGTAAGAGCTTTATCATGTCTTGAGTCATAATCTTTTTCTGAGCTACGTTTCGAGAGGTACTTCTTCCATCGTCAGGCTACTGATGATGGAAGAAGTATGGCTGTTCTTATACCTTGGTAGTACGGACCTACGTGTAGATAGGGATCGAGTTTTTCGAGGAATGGCCCCATACATATTTTGGTGTTTGTTTTGTTTGTTGTATTTCTTTCTTTAATGAAAAGGCCGAACACTGCTGGACACAAGATCACACTTTTGACTGAGAAAATATGTCTCAATTAATATATCGATAAAATTTTCAATTTTATTTTTTTTATTGTTTTAATTTTTTTAAATAGGGCAGTTAGCAAAGTAAATATTTTATAAAACTGAAATGGTAAAACATTCACTTATTTTACTATTTTTATTTATTTTTTTATTTTTTCTAATATTTGACTTTTTTATATTTTTTCATATCTTGCCTTTGTTTTATGTTTTTTTCCATCGTTAAAAGAGTCAAAATAGAATTGTTTATTTTTTTGTGTTCTCCTTATTTATTTATTTATTTATTTATTTACTTGATAATATTTCAACAGGTGCATTATATCAGTTTACATAACTGTTTTTCATATAAGTGTATAAAAAAAGTATAATACAATTAAAATAATGAAGAAAAGCAATTAATTTGCAAATAAATATTGTACAAGTTTTGAAATCAGTGGTTAATAGTTAAGCAAGTTAAAATTCGTCAAGATGTGTCTAGGAAAATAATGAACATTTGAACAGGCATGACATTTGAAACACTAGATAATTGGGTGTAAATCTTCTTAGACACGTTTACAAATGCAGAAATAGTTCCATATTTTTACAGAAAGAACCATACTTAGATTCTGTTCTGATATCTAATGTTAAGTCATTATAAACTACTACCCCATTGTAATAAAAAGACTTTTTAGTACTTTCTAGTTTCACTTTAGGCACTTTCAAAAGTTTATTATTGTTTCTGGTTCCTTTGTCGTGGTTTACGAGTTCAAAATAATCTTCGAAGTTTGGAAAAAGTCCGTTAATGCATTTGAATTCTGTAAGACAAATTTTTCTTTTAAAAATGTTGTTGATGGATGAAACTTCTTCATTTGTCAGTTTACGAATACGAGATTCAAGTACCATTATTGAATTTTTTCGAGATGGTTGATGGTAGAAGTTAGAATGAATGAAAAAACAAAATGGAAGGAAAAGTCAAAGTTTTTAACGGCAAGTGTGAAAGAGTTTGTAATGGAAGACAAATTAAGCATGAGGAGGCCTTATTTACCTTGGCACAGCGCCCAAGAAACGTATGTAAGTGTAGGCGTACACATGTTTAAAACTTAAAGGTATTTGTTCAGTTAGCATTCATTGATTTCTATAGCTCACTTTGTGTAACAAAAGCCGAGTTCCTTCGTTCGTGGTTCACACCCAGACATAAAATCGATTGAAAATTTTAGAGACAGGTATATCAATACCCTGACTGCCCAGACAACACGCCTCCAACTGACAAGCATTCAATCAAAGTTTCAACAATGCCATTAAACCATGGCGATTTCCAACTAACAGGTCTGACAGACGTGCATCTGGAGGTATAAGCTGGAGGCGGGAAATTTGCTCAGTTACTTGGGAAGGTTATGGTAGAAAATGGCGGTCGTGCTCAAGTGAAAGTTGCGATAATTTGATATCTGGTTGTGGTACTGGTTAGAAACTGAAATAAAAGTATTTATTGAAATCTTGGATAAATTCTTGTCTTATTTATCTTTTGTTTACGATGCCATATAAATGCTGTGTCACTAATTGCAATGGCCATTATGATAAAGTCAAAATTTATCGTTTACCTGGAGAAAAGGCTGATAGTTAAAGATGGATCAAAGCTATTCATCGATCAAATCTACCAGATAATCGTAACATAGTTGTCTGTGAGAGATATTTTCCTGAAAACTTTCCCAGTATAACAGTTTTTGGAAATAAAAGACCTCCTGATCCTCCTGTGTTTATATGGGGGAAACCTTCATTGATTCCTGCACCTGCTCCTTCAAAAAGAAAGTCTTTCTCAAGCAAAGTATGTTCAAAGGTACGTAATCAAAAGCCTGAGGAAATTGATTCGTTCCTCTCTTGTGAAGTAATTTCCTCATTCGAAGAATTATGCTCCAAGGCATCAGATAGGGAGGAATATTTTGGTGACTACATTTCGTTTACTAGTCAAGACTTGGACTACTTGATTATTCAATCAAAGGAGTTTCATGAAAAGATTGGAGTTCCGTGTTTTTTAATAAAAATAATGAAGCATTTTTCTTTTCATGCATTTCATGCTGATGTAAAATGCACTGTATCAACCCTTTCAACAAACAATATCGTTAAAATGACAAGATATTCACAAAATCAAGAAGCACCACGTTATCTTCAATGTTTAATTCTGAGCCAAAAACAAGAAATAATACTGGACCAAATGGACTGTATGGCTTCTCGTACCTTTATGGGTGAGAAGAAATACAAACCAGAAACTATCGTGCGGGCATTCGAATATTTTAGTTATATCAAGGTCTTTGTATAGCTGAGTTCGTCAAGATTATAAATTACCGAGCGTAACTATGTTATCTCAAATCACAACAAAAATTAGTAATTCGTGCTCAGACAGTGATTACATTAAAAAGATATTTTCAAGCATGAAAGATGAATGGCATAAACATTGTATCATATTAATTGATGAAGTATATGTAAAGCCTTCGATAACTTATCATGCTGGCTCCATATTTGGCAGATCTGTATAGATAGACTTGCTACTACTATACTTTCATTCATGGTTGTCTCTCTCTTTGGTGGGCCAAAGTTTTTATGCAAGATGCTTCCAGTTAGCAAATTAGATATTGATTTTTTATTTGAACAGACAAAAAACATTATTAGAGATTATTCAGAGTTCTTCTGGAAATGTACATCCAATTATTTGTGACAATAATCGAGTTACTCAATCGTTTTTCCAAAAGTTTTCTTGTGTTACACCATGGCTTACAGTTGATCATATATACCTGCTTTTTGACTTTGTTTATTTTATGAAATCAATTAGAAATGACTGATTGACTGAAAAAACACAAGAGTTGTATTTTACAGATGATGATGATGTTCAATATGTTGCAAAATGGAGTGATTTGAAAAAACTCCATTCGGTAGAAAAAGATCACATAGTAAAGATGTCGAAACTAGCAGAAGTTGCTGTGAACCCTTAGCCAGTAGAACGACAGAAAGTTAGTACTTGTTTAAAGGTATTTTGCGATGAAACTGTTCATGCGCTGAAAAATCATTCTAATATTTGTGAAGCTGATGGTACCATGAAATTTATCAGTAAATTTGTTAAGTTGTGGAAAATTTTAAACGTTAGAGGTTTACTTGCTGATGTTCGGTTTAGAGATGATCGGGCTGTCATAGAATCCGATAATGATGAAAAATTAAATTACTTGCTGAAGATAGCTGACTTGGTTGAGTCCATGAAGAAAACAACTGGTAGTAAAAGAATGAGATCATTAACTATAGACACTGCAAAAGCAATTTCCCACACATGTAGAGGTTTAGTTCACATGACAAAATATCTCCTTTCAACGCATCCTTCTTTTGTAATGCTTGGGGTTTATACGACTGATCCCCATTAAAAAATGCTTTCAAAGTTACGTCAAGGTTCAGGTTGGACATATTTTATAACTGTTCAACGAGTATTGGAGAAAGTGAGAATTCAAAAAGCTAAGCTATTTTTGCAACTTGATATGGATGTTAATAACTTAGCTAATACTGAACACAATTGTGATAATTGCTCCTATTTACCTGACGAAAATTGTTCAGAAATAATTGAAAACATACATACGATGGAAGAATCACTATCTCATGATGTAAAAATGAGTATTGTGTATATTAGTGGATATGTATCTCGAAATACTGAAGAAATGCCATCAGATACATACAGTTATTATGATAAATATTGTGATTTTACAAATTTAATTAATCGTGGTGGTCTCAAAATACCCCCAGATAATTTATTGTCAGTTATGTTTATTTGGGTATGTTGTATTTTATAAAGTTCAAAACAAAACTTGTAGAAAATCATTTACGAACATTTTAATATTATTTCCTGATATGTATGGACTAAATGTGGAAAGAAAGCATGGAAACACCTTCTCAAACATACTTTTTAACAACACTAGTAGACTTTTTACACCAAGATCATCCGTAGAACCAAAACAGAAATTGCTAAAGTTGGCATTAGAGTAAAGCACAACAAAATAATTTATTTATTATTTATCTGTGTTAAGTCTTTTTTATGTAAATATTGTATTTATAATCATGTTTTTCTTTTTCAGTAGGAGGCTGATTTTGAAAAAAATGTATGATTTTCTGTCCCAAAACCTTCCTATGACCTTTACATTGATGAACTTCTTAGAGATTTGACCTAATTTTGATGAAAGTAGGATTTAAGTAGGATTTAATTTTTCTCTCAAAATCCGTTAATATCCATTTTAAGTTACCCGCCTCCAGCTCAGGCCTTCAGTCGCATGTCTGTTAGGCCTGTTAGTTAGAGATTGCCATGCATTAAACTAATGATGTTAATGTAGAGACTTCTAACTCAACAATGCCCTCTAAGGTTTCAGATTTCATTGCTGAAAAACTTGTTTGAAGGTTGAATGGTACTAGCCTCAATTCTGAAGTAGCATAAAATACAAGGTAATATTAGTGCCAAGATGGCACACAACACCCAGCGTGATTTGGTGGAAGTTACACATATCAACAGGGTAAATAGGAATATCTGGGTATTCGACAAGATAAATACAAAACGCTCCTTTCCAGCAACTGAAATGCAGATGCTGTCTATGTAGAGATCATTTAGTAAGAAATTGTCCTTTTTGCTTTTGCCAAGGGTCTGTTCAACGGGAGCATGATAGTAGGGGTCAAATATGTTCTCGTTAATCGGAATTTATTTATTTATTTATTTATTTACGAACATTTATACAGGATAAAAACGTTTCAACAAATGTATAATTAAAAAGTAATGTATACAAAGACTGTTATCAACACGTGTCCTGTTAAAAAAATATCTGTAAAACAATAAGAACAATGTAACTTTTAGAGGACCCTTCTTCGGTCGCTGATGTTGCCAAATTGCACAGTTTATGAACTCGCGCCATGCTTGATACGGGATCCGAATCATCGTTGGTTGATCTTTGAAAACTCAGCAAAATAAGGCTTGATAATCATTTGACCAGAGTCTTAACTAACGCGTCTGGTGATCAAATGAAAATATTAGGAGCCATAAAAATACAAGTCACAATAGCAGGCAGTTCCCAACGTGATCAAGTTCTCCAAGTGCTTGACACTGTTATATGGTATTATGCAGAGATTTTATGAAGCAATTTGGTAAAGCTCGTTTTGCTTTTAGTTAACGACGATTGAGTTAGGAATGTTTTAGATAACTGGTTATTCCAGAATATCCAATTTACTTAGAATACACGAAAATAACTCCATTCCCATATTATTCCAGTGAGTTCTTTCTGTAAAGCGGTTTAAACTTAATTTGTTGCTTGAAAGTGACTTTGAACCACGTTTGTTACCCTATATTTGTGGTTTCTATGCTACCAGGAGTCATATTAATCCAAACATTAATAGACTTTTGCCTGTAACAGTTCCTAATGTCACAATATCAGACATCAAACTGAAATCACGACAATTGCCGAGGTTTTGCACTGTCTACAGGTATATTAGCGTCCAGTATCTCTACATGTAAGAGTGCAGACTTTAACATTAATGATATTAGTGTAAGTAATAAACTTTCTGCTACACACAATAGCCAACTTTAATCGTTGGTTACTAGTTACAAGGATGTGTTTGTGACCAACCCGAGAAATTCCTTCTAATACCTTCTTGAAAATAAAATATTTGTAAATGATGTCTTCCCAGTATATTACACACCTCGCAGAATCGCTGTGTCCTGGAAAAAATGTATAAATGAGCAAGAAATGAAATGCTTAGTAATGACATAGTTCGTGTTTCGTATTCACCATGGAATTCGCCCGCAATTTTAGTTAAGAAAAGGGATGATACTGCTCTTTTGGTGTGTGATTTTTGGGATGCAAATGATATCATAAAAAAGAGATAAGTATCCTTTGTATCATATTAAAGATGTTATCGACAATGTAGCTGGTTCAAATTACTGGTATACGTTAGATGCAGCGTCAGCATACTGGTCCATTCCATTAGCAGAGACCGACAAGAAGAAAACAGCATTGGCCGTTCCAAGAGGAAAATTTGAATTGAATATCATGCCATTTGTCCTGCCAAACTCAAGGGCTTTGTACCAAAGCATGGTGGACATGTGTTTGTTTCTCAGGTCTACGAAAAGACAAAGTGGTGTCCTGCATGAATAATATTGTGATATTTAGTAACAGGTTCCAGGAACATATTCGGGAATTTGAAAGCTGTTTTAAATGCTTAAGAACTGTCAAGTTATAATTGGAAGCATTGAAACGTAATTTTAATAATAAAGTTGATTTTTAGGCTTCCAGCTTTTTATTTGTGATTTCAAATTACAACACCGTTCAACAAATGCTAATAACCAATCTCTACATCCTAAGACAACGAAAGAATTGGGGTAGTTCTCGGAACAGCCAGGTTTTACAGGCCATGTATTAAAGATTTTGCAACCTTTAGGTAGCCACTCAAAACACTTACCGGTGAAAACGTGAAGTTTGTTTGGAATGCGTTTTGTGAAGCAGTTTTTCTAGAAATTAGGCAATTCCTAATGTATAAACCGATTTTAGTGTTTCCTAAACTTAATGAAATATTGTAGTTGAAGTTCATGCGAAGGATTGATTACGCTGAAGTATGCGTCTTATCCTTAAAAGAAGACGATAACATTTTACACAGTATTGGATATTTTTCAACCTCTTCACACTTTACATCGCAACTGGAGACTAGTTAGGAAAGAATCTTTTGTATTGGTTTTAGCTGTGAGACATTCGCATATCTTTTATCTGATACAGACTTCATAATACGATCTGATTATAATCCTCTAGTACATCTGCGACAAGAAAAGGATCCACGTGGTAAGTTTGGACGTTGGATTTCCAAATTAGAAAAATACAATTGCACTATAGAATACATATGAAGAAAAGACAATTTGAAAGCAGGCCTGCTGTCTCGTAATCCGACTGTAAACCTAAGTCAACCACAATCGCTTTTTCTTGCTACAATTATTGACAATACCACTGTTGTTGGTCAACTAAGACAGGGGCAAGATAATGATTCAGTCACCAATAGAACAAAAAGACTCGTACAAAACAGAGAACTAATCGTTGAAGGTGGATTTAAACCTGTTTAAAACCAACTACTGGTAAAAATTGTTAGTCTTTTAAAATCAGACAGACCGGTTGTTGCAGCTTTTCTAAAGTTTATGGATTCCGAAATACATCACACGCTTCACTTCGGAATTGACAAAAAGTACTCGCTACTAAAAGACATATTTTTTGCCAAATATGTATGAATAGGTTCATGGTTATGTATGTCAGTGGTTGATATGTCAACAAACTAAATGTTATTTGTCTCCGCCAAAAGCACCCCTTATAACGATGACCATTCCTGAAGCACCAATGCAGTTTACTTGGAACTTCGCATTTCCTTCTTAGTGATCAAGGTACTAACGTTGATAGCAGTACCATCAAAGGGATTTCTAATATACTGTACATCGAGAAGTGAAGGTCATTGGCATATCATTTCCAAGGCAACGGTTTTGTTGAGCGGAATATTTGCGGTGTTAAAGACATGTTACGATTTGCTCCACTGCAACGAAAAGCCAAACAGCTCAAATGGCGGTCACGTTTGCCCAAACCTCTGTTTGCCGTTTACATCAGTGTCAGTAAAGCAACTAAATATATGTTATACAACTTTGTTCTTGGTAGATTTTCCCATCTTCCTGTTGATGTTTTACTTAGTGACAGACAACATCAAACTGTCAATGTCAGTACTCCGGCTGACTATGCCCAAGATTACAGTTTTTAGAGATAATTATAATGCCTTTGTTAAAACTTTGCAACTCAGTAAAGAGAAAACAAGAGCAGAATATAGTAAAAATCTCCACTTTACTTATTATCAAGAGGGTGCCCAAGTAAGCTTAAAAGTGGAGCTTTATAAGACAGGGGAAAGGTTCAAGCTATCATCTGGACGCAGTGGTCCATGGACTGTTCCTAGAAAACTTTCTTAATTGAGTCAATATCGAGATATTAGACAACAGAACACAAGAAAAGAAAATCGTTCATCAGGATAGAATTAGTCCATTTAAGACTGCCTTTTGTGTGGACTGCAACATTGACGACTTTGATCATCCATAGAATCGAGCTTCATCCACTTTGATGCGGCTCGATTCTATGAATGATCTATGGTTTCAATTCTTTAATAATTATCAAAGAATTTAGTCCATAGAATCGAACCCAAAGTACTTTTACAAGTTGAGTCATATAAGGGAAAAGAGTTGAATTCCATTAAAACTTGCATATTAAATTCGTCTTAGAAAAAATGAATTACATCTTAGGCATTTCTTTCCAAATAAGAAAGAAATGTATTTAAAAGAGGATATACGCTATTCCTGTTGCCTTGCAAAGAAAAAATCGCTCAAAATCGAAAAATTATCAACTAGCAATGAATTGGAGACGAAAAGCTGGATCCACAACTCACAAGCTTGAAGTGAGTTAATTTGGCACCTCTCTTGAATTAAAGCAAATAACAGAAAAACGTCAAGACCAAAGTAAATTAGTCACATAGATACTTATTAAATCCTTGTTTCCAAATTTTTATGTTTAATAAAAACTGATCTTCACTTTGAAAATTTACATCAGTTAGATAAAATAGTTACGTATTTAGTAGATTCCTGTAGTTCTTCATTTTGCAAGTTTTTATTCAATTTTACTACATTGTGTAATTAGGCGAGCTTTCAGGCCAACTTATACAATGCTTAACAATTTTATTTTCTATACGTATCCAATTTACATTTAACAGTTATCTCGCTAGCGTAATTTTACTTGAGATGGGGGACACTGCACTCAATTTTTATTGCTGCCTCAAAAATGTTAGGGATACAAAGATTTTTCTTCCTTCTTTACAGCCAGTGTTTGACAAATACTTTTCCTACTTTATGATTTCAGAATCAAGAAGCTCAATTAAAGATAACAGTGACATATTTATCTCAAAAGATTTGTTAACTTTGAAAGTAAAATGTCATTTATTACAGACTTGGGAGTTTTATTGATTTCAATTTTTTTTTCAGCTCGACTTACTCCTTTCTTTTTTGTCTCTGCAACACTTGGTGCCTAGATACCAGATAAGATCAGTCCGATATATTTGGGTAAAAAATGTACCTAAATTTTTAATTTTAGGGTCCAAAAAATTTAGGCAATATTCTGAAATTTCTAGGTATTGACCATAGAACAACAATTTTTTATTGTTTTTAACTGAAAAATCTGTAAAATAAAAGCAGGCTTAACTATTTACTGCAGCTAAATAACAAGATGAATTTGCAAAACTGAAGAAAGATAAATTAATTATACTTATGGCTACATCCCAGAGACCTTATGATCTATTGGCCTTAAACAAATACATTAATATTGGTATAGGTCCAGCATTGTATTTGATGTGCTTGGGAAATTATTTCTTCCACCAATAAACAGAACCAGCCCTATACCCTTAAATACATGCTGTATGAAAGACGCCATGAAAGATGAAATAATTTTGCTTTTCAGGATAAAATTCATCAGATACTGTTCCAGGCATGTTAAATTTATCAATATGTTTTAAGACAGATACTCCTTATTAGGCTCCAGGAGTTGCCGTAGCCAGGCGTGGCACTGGGAATAGGCTTCCAGTGCTTATAGAATAGTTTTTAAGGCGTACGTCCCAAGCACCTGGTGGCTCGTTAACCTGGAAAGGCAGCCCATCTAAGGAAAGAAAAGTCCTTATTTCAAACCTCGTTGCCTTGCAGCATACCCGACCACGGGAGAGGGCTCGGGAGAAAACCCTGAAGATAATCCGATGTCGGAGCCCCTAACACGGTTCCTTATTGAGTTTTAACATCGTTCTAGCAGCTTCTGGAGCAGTTCTGGCGCCAACCTGTAGCATCCCTGCTGTTGCTTTGGATATTTCAACAACTTAGAGAGGGGTTACATATTGCATGGACAACATCTTATTTTCTACATCACTCTGTCCAGGCTTGAATTCTACTATTGCTCAACACTGGAAAGGTGAAACACTAGACATTATTCAGGAGAGAACACTCCAGCTTCGCCTTTGACATAGGCACCATGGCAGGAATAACAGTTACCGGTTATAAGTCACTGCTCAATTGGTGTAAAGCATGGCGTCAGGGACTGTTGAAAGTAGCTCATCCTCGTTACTCTCTTTGTCATTACAGGAAATGTTTCAATTTGATGTAATTTAGGAATAAACTTTGAATGAATTTTGTGTTATAAAGCAGTCTATGATAAAAGTACAACCTGTGTGTCTTTTAATGTACTATACAGCGAAATTAGATTTTATTCATAATTCTTTCTTTTAAGAGACCTAAAGTGACATATTAACCATTTACTTTTCAAGACCTAGTTTTAGGATGGAGTTAATTTTCTATTGTCATAAAAACCCTACTAATTTCACGTTAACATTTCCCAAATTAACGATTTTTGTCCTTAAGTCTTCTTAACGTAAAAATCAGACAGGCTGCTATAAAAAGTCAGTCAGTCTGGATTATTTGATCATATTTAATTTTGAAGCAGAGTCACATTGTCAAAGGGTAGAAACATAACATTTTAAAATGTTGAAACACATGAAGAAATAAAACTATTTGCACCATTCAAACGATCAATAACCCAATCTAAGTATTCTGTAAAAAGTCACTTATTTCATTTTTTTTAATTACTGTAACACTTATAGGGACAAAATAACATGTTGGTGTGAAATCTGTCTAAGGTGGGAAAAGAAAATGATGATAATAAACACCCCGGATTTTGCCCAAGGTGTTGACACTCTTCTTGATATATTTACAATTAGGTCCACTAGACATAAAGAAAATTTATATCAACGTTCATTGTTGGGAGGTTATTAATAGCTTTTAATTGCGAGTCCTTTTTATGATAGTGACGCTTTTTGTTTGATATGGTATGTGCCTAAAAATTATATGTTCTTTAGCCTTACTTACCCTCTCTAGATGCTGCGGAAAGTTTTAGAGCTTCATTGGAAAAACATCTTTACGTAACACAACCTTTTGACCAGCTCTGATTAATTCTTTTTCAAAGAAATGCAGAAATCAAATGTGGATTGACGGGCTTGAATCAAGCTTGTGTCATTTTGATGTCTACAGCTTTCTCCTCTCAGGATGTGATAGAAGCCTGATACAACGAGAAAAACTAATTGGCAAAGGGTAAAAACTGCGTAAGACTCGTTACTGAAGAACTACTGCTGGCGTTAGAGGGTCTAAAGAAATGGAGAATTGAATATGAATAATAGATGCAATTAGCTTGGCATTATTAGTCTTAACTAATATCTCCTTCTAAAACGAAATTAATCTAACTATCAGGTACCTTAGTAGAGACGTATACTAGTCAAAGTCTGAGATAATAGCGTATATTTGTTTCTCTGTGGAATGAATAGGATTAGCGAGATTGCGTAGATGTTGTAAACAAGAAGCCTGAGATACAGAAAATTGTCTTTTTCTGTATTGACTATCTTGAGAAGTTATGTTTAATTTTTATCTTTGTGAAATACCAGTACGTTTGACTTATATACAAGCAATGCAACAATGCACACGTTCTTGTGGAGAAGCCTGAAGGGAATCGTCGAAAATTGAAGGCGACAGTATTAGGGAGAACTGCGATTTATATATGTATAATATGGTGTATTATGTACTATTAAAACTAAACGAACTTGGAAATTTTGGGTAGAATAATTATACAGGAGTATCAAGTCAACATAATAAATACTTTTGTTATTAATATGATTCAATAGTTTAATTCAAAATATTTCACAAACCACAGTAGAAAAAGTGAGGCCTGGAAATAGCAGTTTAAATGTCTTCCACAATGTTACCGGTACTTACGAATGGAACGTTCTGAAACAAAGCCTTTCACTGTTATACAGGCCTCAGGTTAACCTTTCCTTTCTTTTGGTATTTGAATACAAACCTGCAATACTGTGTACCTTGCTTCGACATGGTAAAGTGATGTGTTTTTTACTTTGGGTCCCAATATGGCGATTTAAGATATGGCTGTGGTGACCTCACTTTTAGATTTGTGAAAACAATTGCATGCGCAGTCCACTTTTTATTCAACGATCAATGACCACAAGTTAGAAATCTCAAAATTGCTGTCAACTGAATAAAATGATGGTCCACAACGAGGCAAAGTACAATAGCATGATTCCCAGAAATGGCGGGGTTTGAATGTTGTTCGGATGATGTAAGGATGGAGAGATCAGATTCACCGTCATCATTCTCAAGTGGATCTGAAAGGTACTTACACATTATGTCAGTTTATAACTAAACTCCAATTAAAATACTTTATGCTTTGGCCCAGGCAATTCGTGAGCATTATTGCAGCGTTAGTGGTATGTACAAAATATTTATTTGCCAACAAACAATGCTAACCCTCTCAATATCAGGATATTGCTATGCTCGAACCATTCAATGCATTAAGCTTTAAGAAACACTTACCACTTTACATAATAAAGTTTATCCTTAAAGGTTCGACAAAGGCTAGACCTTGTGGTAGCCAAAAAAATTACGTTCAAAACATGTTGTACTTGGACTTTGTAAAACTACGGCCGTGGACCTCGACGATGGTAAATAAATTACTAATGTGTGAGGTTTAAGGATAGTAAAGTGGAACAGCTTATGTCCAACCTTATTTTTGGCTATTAGAAAAAGTAAAATTTACAAGTTAATTTTTTCGTTCTAATTGATTTCAACAATATATTTATGATCATGCAAGTAATGCTCAAAACATGTACGGTTATTCTTTATTATTATTATTATTATTATTATTGTTATTATTATTATTATTATTATTAGTAGTAGTAGTAGTAGTAGTAGTAGTAGTAGTAGCAGTAGTAGTAGCGGTAGTAGTAGTATATGTGTTACATAGTTTCAAATGATGGTCTTTTCTTAAATTGATTAGTGATTTCATGTTCTTAGGCTTTGGTAACAATGTGTTTTCTCAAATCACATGCACTTGTTAATGGATTGTTGCAGAGTGTAATGAATCATTACAATCCTGGTACCCTGGTTGTCATTCAAATCTCTTTTAGTCTTTTTTGAAATGCTTTTGTTGTTGTTACCAATACCCTGATTATAACTGAAATTACTTTCACTTAAACTTTAGCTTGATTTTTATTGAATTCTTCTGTTCTAAATTTCCAGCAATGAGGAATCAACAGTAGAACTGCCACTTCCTGCATCACCAAATGCAAGAAATAAAAGGGCACAGTCTAGTCTTAAAGGACCAGAAGGTGGACCAGTTCGAAACAAGTCTAAAACCATTTATACAGTTGGTATGTATAAAAAAGTATTTTAATGAGTTTACATACCTTTGAGAATCATGAGAATTCTGGCCATATGCACATACATATAATCAAACTTGCCACTGCCTCTTTTATCTTAAATATAACAAATAACAGAATATTTTTTAAACAGATTTGGGGTTATAAAGAAAACGATACTTTTTAGTGAGAAAGCCTTCCAAAGAGTTTTACTCAAGTGGTACAAGATATACAATCAATAGCAGTTAGTGTGTAATCCACTTGATGGTCATGCTAGTGATTTTTCTTCTTTCGACAAAAGGTTTGACATCCGGAAAAAGGACATATGTAGCATCGATTAATTTCCCGTTACATTTTTGTATACTATCATCTCATATCTTATTCATATTTTCTCTCTGAATGGCATAACAGTAAAGGTTAAAGGTTAAGTGGAGTAGCAAACCACTTTGTATGTTTGGTAGTATGGCATAGCGAACCATGCTAGACTCATCTGATGGCAAGGGTGAGTGATATTGTGTCTTCTATATTTTCACTTTTATTTATATATATATATTTTTTTATTTTTTTTTTTATTTTCACTTTAATTTCATCAATATTTTTTCCCCCACCATTCGTTATTTGTGTTCTAATTCTACTCTCATTCTATTCTCTCTATTTCTAATCCATCTATTATCTATTTACCTTGCCCTATTGGTCTAACATGGTAGTGGCATTTGGTCAATGGTGCTGGGGAGCCATATCTTTGGAAGTTATCTCAAAGTTAATTCCCTGAAATAACTGATATGGTCATCGACTGAGGATCCACGATTTCAATTTACCATCTGGGCTGCCTGCATCCTTTTTACCTTTTGTTTCCTTCTTCCTCTTCACATCATGTCTTCTAAACTATGTCATCTNGCATGACCGTCCTCGAGATTTCCCGCCAAGTATTCCAAGTGGTAGCCAAAAAAATTACGTTCAAAACATGTTGTACTTGGACTTTGTAAAACTACGGCCGTGGACCTCGACGATGGTAAATAAATTACTAATGTGTGAGGTTTAAGGATAGTAAAATGGAACAGCTTATGTCTAACCTTATTTTTGGCTATTAGAAAAAGTAAAATTTACAAGTTAATTTTTTCGTTCTAATTGATTTCAACAATATATTTATGATCATGCAAGTAATGCTCAAAACATGTACGGTTATTCTTTATTATTATTATTATTATTATTATTATTATTATTATTATTAGTAGTAGTAGTAGTAGTAGTAGTAGTAGTAGCAGTAGTAGTAGCGGTAGTAGTAGTATATGTGTTACATAGTTTCAAATGATGGTCTTTTCTTAAATTGATTAGTGATTTCATGTTCTTAGGCTTTGGTAACAATGTGTTTTCTCAAATCACATGCACTTGTTAATGGATTGTTGCAGAGTGTAATGAATCATTACAATCCTGGTACCCTGGTTGTCATTCAAATCTCTTTTAGTCTTTTTTGAAATGCTTTTGTTGTTGTTACCAATACCCTGATTATAACTGAAATTACTTTCACTTAAACTTTAGCTTGATTTTTATTGAATTCTTCTGTTCTAAATTTCCAGCAATGAGGAATCAACAGTAGAATTGCCACTTCCTGCATCACCAAATGCAAGAAATAAAAGGGCACAGTCTAGTCTTAAAGGACCAGAAGGTGGACCAGTTCGAAACAAGTCTAAAACCATTTATACAGTTGGTATGTATAAAAAAGTATTTTAATGAGTTTACATACCTTTGAGAATCATGAGAATTCTGGCCATATGCACATACATATAATCAAACTTGCCACTGCCTCTTTTATCTTAAATATAACAAATAACAGAATATTTTTTAAACAGATTTGGGGTTATAAAGAAAACGATACTTTTTAGTGAGAAAGCCTTCCAAAGAGTTTTACTCAAGTGGTACAAGATATACAATCAATAGCAGTTAGTGTGTAATCCACTTGATGGTCATGCTAGTGATTTTTCTTCTTTCGACAAAAGGTTTGACATCCGGAAAAAGGACATATGTAGCATCGATTAATTTCCCGTTACATTTTTGTATACTATCATCTCATATCTTATTCATATTTTCTCTCTGAATGGCATAACAGTAAAGGTTAAAGGTTAAGTGGAGTAGCAAACCACTTTGTATGTTTGGTAGTATGGCATAGCGAACCATGCTAGACTCATCTGATGGCAAGGGTGAGTGATATTGTGTCTTCTATATTTTCACTTTTATTTATATATATATATTTTTTTATTTTTTTTTTTATTTTCACTTTAATTTCATCAATATTTTTTCCCCCACCATTCGTTATTTGTGTTCTAATTCTACTCTCATTCTATTCTCTCTATTTCTAATCCATCTATTATCTATTTACCTTGCCCTATTGGTCTAACATGGTAGTGGCATTTGGTCAATGGTGCTGGGGAGCCATATCTTTGGAAGTTATCTCAAAGTTAATTCCCTGAAATAACTGATATGGTCATCGACTGAGGATCCACGATTTCAATTTACCATCTGGGCTGCCTGCATCCTTTTTACCTTTTGTTTCCTTCTTCCTCTTCACATCATGTCTTCTAAACTATGTCATCTCTCATAGTTTCTTTTACACTTCAGCACAAACTTATTCCCATTCCCCTTTTTACATTGTTTTATCTTCTTTGATGTTGTTTTGTCCCTGTATTTGTCTTATGTCCCGTTTGTTTGTCCTGTTTAGTAAATTTGCTGATTTACATCTACAGCCATGAGGTTAGCACTCATACTATATATATATATATATATATATNTCTCTCTCTCTCTCTCTATATATATATATATATATATATATATATATATATATATATATATATATATGACACAGGAAATGACTAAAGAAAGTATGCCAACATTTACTTGAGTAAATCAAATTTTTATTTATTATTTCAAATGTTCGTCTGTGTACAACAGACTTTATTTACTTTATATATATATATATATATATATCTGTCTCTCTGTCTCTCTCTCTGTCTCTCTCTCTCTCTCTCTCTCTCTCTCTCTCTCTCTCTCTCTTACACACACAGAGACACATATATGAAATTCTTTTCAAATAATCTCCAAAGGAGTACAATGAAAGGCAAACCGTTTCAGACCTTAGATGATAATCTGTATACATGGTTTTGACATCAATGCAGGTATTTAGAAGGGAGTTTGTAATGAAATTCAGAGGTTTTAATCCCTGGAAAAACTGACTATGGCCCGAATAATGTATGTACTTCCTCCAAGCAAAAGAATGCCACTACTATGTAAATGGGAAGTTCTAGATAAGGAGAAGATTGATATTAGGAGCAAGAACAGTAGAGAAAAAAAATAACAGGAAAAAATAAATCAAAACAGAATGCTGCAGTCTAAGGAAATTGACTGACACACAAGCCCTTGCCAATGTTGAAGTTTCTAGCTTCTAACAATTTGAAAGGTTCAGTGACTTATTTTTTTGGTTAACATTTTTAGGGCGCCCTCCTTGGTATGATTCCCATGGACAACTCAAGCAAGCTTTTATAATAGGTAATTATATTGTTGTAAAGACCATTTAACTCATTTTTGTGCATAATTTTGACATGATACATTTTGTTTTAACCAGATAAATCTAGATAGTATTGTCTTGTTTATGACAACACTAATTGTTACTTTATGGTAGCAAACCATATAACTTCTATCAGTGAGGGTATGTGTGCAGAGTGTAGGTGGGTGTGGGTGTGGTTGTTATGTATATGGTGTGGGGAAGGGTAAGGGAGACAACTTTATGAATTTTTCAAACTTTATGCTAATTTAGCTTTTGTTGCCAGAAGTAGTATTTTCCTTTTAATAAATTAGGGCATTTTAATGACAAAGAGAGAGACAGACAGACAGACAGAGACACACACACAGAGAGACAGAGAGATAAGAGAGGTTGGCATGCCAAAAGGGATAATCATTATATTACCATTAACTACATTAATTAAACCAAGAGTTGTGGCTTGGTGCATACCCAAGTACAGTATGCTACACCAGACATTGATTTACAATTTTAATAACTTAGATTTTTTTTATATCTTTGTAAATGTCTTTGTTATGAAATTCCAAGGGAGAGGTATCGGTTCATCATCTGTAGATGCCACAAAGGTCTGTCATAATTCACATTCAGTTTATAACTTTTTTGTTTGAGGGATTTGGGGAAAGTATTTTGAGAAGAGCTGTAAGAGGTATGAACCAAAAGATGTGTGGGGTAAATTTGGGTGATAGGATGAACAGAATATTGGTGCTGAGGGATGCAGTTGTTGAAACTGTAAGAAGTTTTAGGTGGTTGGGTAATGTACTGAGAAAAGATGATGATGAGAACGTTAGCAACTATAAAATTTTGAAGTTGAAAGCAGGAAAGGAAGAGAAAGGCTTGAGCCATTGTAAAAGGCAATGAACAAGAAAGAATATTTTAAAGTTTGTTTGGACATTTGTGAGTGCACATGAGTGAGTCAACCACCAAGTTATCAAAGGAAAGTAAGTAACCCAACAAAAAAGGGTAACATTCTGACTTTAATAAGATGATGATGATGATGATAATGCAGGCATCATTAGGATTGTCAGCCTGGTTGTCATCTGATAATTATAAATTATACTTCTGACTGATTTGTTGTGGACATAAAACCTAGATATGGACACTAACTGTGCTATTGTGAACTTGAATTTTGAAAATATTGCAGTGGTGTCATATGTTAATGCCTGCTTCTTCACTCCATGGATGAAAATCATGTACTTTTTTTTGCTAAATGCTGTGATACTGCCACAAAAGCTGTTGATTGTTTTAGTAATTGTAGTCTTTGGAAAAAGTGTTGGACCTAACTGCACAAGCCATTGATTTGATATCCTACTTTTTCCACATTTATTTGTTGATTATTTAGGCCTTTGTGGAGGAAGTGCTTCAGGAAAGACAACAGTGGCAAAGAAAATAATATCAGAGTTAGGAGTACCCTGGGTTGTTATTCTTTCATTAGATTGTTTTTATAAGGTTGGTGTTTGACCATTTTTTTGTAAATTACGCTGGTTTTTGGCAATGTTTGTGATTATTACTTCCTATTTTGAAGCCAGGCAAAGGTTTTCAGAGAACTTTTAAGTGTGGGTACAGTAGTTCATAAACATGGTATTGTTTTCTAGGGTTTATAGTGCATGACAGATTGGCTAGTTTATGAATAACTTTCTGATTGTGAAACTTTGTTAACTGAGTGAGAGTGTTTAAACCAGAAATTGGCCCTTTTGTATTGGTAATGTATAGATAATGGCATGAAGATTAATTTTCAAACTAAATTCTTGTATTTAGATTTATGGCAGATATGGGAGGCATATATTAGCTACACCATTTCTTACATTTTATATATTTTTTGGAATGTTAGGGAAGTGGGTTACTTTCCAAAACAGGAAGGATTATAATGTTTATTGTTAACAGTTGACACATGGAACACATATAAAGTTAATGAAAGAAAATGGACATGTGGCTTTATCCCTGTCATGTTTCACATAGTGGGTCACTGTTACATCATCACATTGTCTTAATTTTTTACAAGAATATCTGGCATTTGAAGCTTTAGAAGAAACAAAAGGAAAATGAAATAGAGAGAATTCATGAAATATCAAGGCACATCACTGCTATTAGTGTGTTCAGACATTTTTTAAAAATGTTAACCAGATTTATGACTCATTTCTGACTTATTGATTGGTCATCACAAGTCTAAACTGACAAGTCACCATACCACATGGTATAGCCATCAAGTACAGGGATGCCTGCCAGTACCAGACACCCAGAATAGCTAACAAATTTCTTCAAATTTCTTCTCAGCCTTTTGGCAAAGATCAAGTGTAGAGCTCTGGTCTCTCTTTGGTCGGGTCTTCAGCTATAGGACCCAACCATGCAGGACAGGGGTTCTGGAGGGTGATCCATATGTCTTGCATTTTATGCTGCCTTGCATGCCTGCTGCCCCACTTTTTCTTGATCTGTTGTCTCCTTTCGGGTCTTTCATGGGTGAATATCTGTGAAAGACAAAAATGGGCTGTTTGCCAGGGGTTCCATCAATGAAAGACCCAGTGTAAAATTATGCCTAAAAGGTCTATAAACCAACCACCATATATTAATACCTGGAAAATTGTTCTTGGTGTTATATGCAGTCAATATGAGCATTTTAAGAAGGCATGGATGATGATACAAGCTTTTTTGTGGAAGCAAGTACATGAAATGTTATCTTAATTTTGTTTTGCATTATTTGACTCATGTGATAGCTGAATCCTTGTAATGCGATCCATGTAATGCTTGTAATAGGAAAGAAAAGGTGAGAATGGTTTGGACATGTTTATCACCGGTAGAGGGATGTGGGAATCCTTAGTGGTTGAGATGACAGTAGAGGAAAGTCAGAGGCACAGTAGACAAAAAGAGCAATGGATCAACACCATTAGGTTTGACCTTTGGTAGCTTTATCGAGATAAGAGAGATGGAAAACAGGAGCAAATCGAGAGGTCTGGTGAAGCTGGGAGTCAGGGAAAGCTCTGTCACATAAAGGATCAAGGCGGTGAAAGGTGAGCAGAAGGTGAGATATAACAGAAGCCTTAGTGTTAATACTAAAAGCATTGATATGATTGTTCAGTGGCACTTATGGCTTTGTATATTTAGCAAATTGGCCTTGAGCACAGAAACACTGATGTTCTTGTGAGGCAGATAATGGTTTCCGAAATGAACTTTACCTCCAACCAATATTTTAATGGCCATATGATCATGTTAGACTAGACACTCACACAATTCACATACTGTATATACTAGTTTTTTAGGAATTGATGTTACCAAGAATGGAACACAGATAATCATTAAGAGTCACAAACAGTTTTATTGAAATAGGCAATGGGAAATCAATGCCTGGACTACACTGTGATCAGGATATAAAGTACTGAATGGCCGAAGAAAGTATTATGGTAGACAGGACAGAAGCACAATGCATCAAAGAACATTCAGAATTTAAAGCCATCCAGAGTTTATATATTTCAGATGTATTAGGTTCTTAGCTGGAAACTTGGACCACCAAGTTAACAACTACCTGAAAATAGTTTTTGTCTTGAAGAGTTGGAAAAATCTCTTGTCATGGTTTGCAGTTAGAGTTAGTGGCTCATTGACAAAAGACATTGAGTGATGGTAAATCTGTTTAAGTTAAGGAGAAGAGGAAAGGATAGACAAGTCCCATAATTATCTGCTATTCGTTCTTTGTGTGCAAGTTAGCTTATTTCGATTCTCAGTGTATATGGAGGACATTTCCTGAAGTAACCATTTATTCAGTGATGGAATCCCCCCTCTCCCCCATCATAATGAGTGAATTTGTTTCAAGACTGCATTTTGATAAGGAGGTCCTCAGAACTGCCAGCCGTGTATGCTCAGTTAATTGTTTTGATGTAATTAACCTTGTTTGTTGTTTTAATCAAATAGTTTACTTTTAAGGCCGAAGGTGAAGAATTGTTTTTCACAAGTACATCAAAATGCAACCTGATTTGAAACAATTTGGTAGATGCCCAATAGATCCCTGACCAAATTTGAAAAGCAAGGAGGAAAATACTTGACAAATAAAGAAGTGATGATATCTATTATTTATTGTATCTTCCTTATAGGTGCTGACTCCAAAACAACATGAGCAAGCTTGCAAAAATGAATATAACTTTGACCATCCTGATGCATTTGATTGGGATTTGGCAATCTCAACGCTAAAAAAATTAAAGAAAGGAAGAAGTGTTCCAGTAAGTTTACAAATATGGGTATTTATGATAATACAAAACTGATAATGCTAAAACTGAATATTGGATATTAGATATTGAAAATGTTGACTGCAACAATTTTTGAGCTTGCCATATATTATTTGCAGCCCCTGGATTTTGTATAATGAAGATGTAATTGGATATTATTGATATGTTGGCCAAACTGGTATACTGAACCATTTTAAACCTAGTTTAGTTAAAGTTGTGGTGATTGCTCAGATAATTTAAATGAATAGACTCTGGGTTTAACCAAAGTGTGGTGATGTAAAAAGCTGGTCTCATCACTTTGGTTGTGCTCATGACTTATTTTATTGTACTGATATGGAATTTATCATTTTACAAGAGGATATAATTTGAAATAGATTTTATTTTGTATACATTTGGGCATCAGTACATAAAATGTAATTTTTGTCATAGCAAAAAGCAAGTTTATTTCTGAATATTTATTTTAAATTATTTAAAGGTTTGAATGTTCTATTTAAACTTAAAGCAAATATGAAACATGAGTGAAATGGAAGCAAAGGAAATTTGAACAGAGAGAAGTTTGGAGTGAAAACATTTCAATAAAAGGAGTCTAGGATGGAGACAGCTTTTTAGCGGAAGTTATGTAAAGTGGTTAGACTTTGAAATTAAAAGAACTTTTAAGTGGAAGAAGTTTGATGTGAAAGAATTTAAATGCAAAAGGACCTTGGACCGTAAGAGTTTTTTAGCTGAAGGAGTTAGAACCTGAGGACTTTTTGAGGTGGAGAAGTTCGAATCTTAGGAATTTTTTAGCTGAAGGAGTTTAGAAAACAAGAGCTTTTGAGCTGAATTGGTTTGACGTAAAAAAAGTTTACAACTTTCAAACTTCAAATGTTCTTTTTTTTTATAGTAACACGGCTGTATTTTTCACAGTTAACCCTGTTATTGCTATTATCACATCTTAATTATTTTTTGAGATTTGTTAGTTATTGTTGCTAAAAATATTTAGGTCATGGGAATCAATTGTCTATAGAGCATTGCAGGATACAATTTCCCACAGAAAAATTAACTTAATCTGATATCTTACCGAGTCCTATGAATAAAATATCTGGAGATGTTCAATATTTCTCTGATCAAGCTGTCAGCATGGAAAAAACAGTTTAAAAGCACGATACTTAGAAGAAGAAGATGAGGAGGAAGAAGAAGAAGAAAAAGAAGAAGAAGAAGAAGAAGAAAAATTTATGTATGATAAAAGTTCAACTCATTGTTCATTCATGACCCCTTTGGTTGGAATTATCATTTTGAAACACTTTTTCGAGCTCTGATGTTGTAATGCATGGTGAGAGGGTATGTTTGAAAATTGTAACGACGGGATTTTGTCTTGCTGTAATATAGTGTGAGATGTGGTTTTCATTTNAAATGTTCTTTTTTTTTATAGTAACACGGCTGTATTTTTCACAGTTAACCCTGTTATTGCTATTATCACATCTTAATTATTTTTTGAGATTTGTTAGTTATTGTTGCTAAAAATATTTAGGTCATGGGAATCAATTGTCTATAGAGCATTGCAGGATACAATTTCCCACAGAAAAATTAACTTAATCTGATATCTTACCGAGTCCTATGAATAAAATATCTGGAGATGTTCAATATTTCTCTGATCAAGCTGTCAGCATGGAAAAAACAGTTTAAAAGCACGATACTTAGAAGAAGAAGATGAGGAGGAAGAAGAAGAAGAAAAAGAAGAAGAAGAAGAAGAAGAAAAATTTATGTATGATAAAAGTTCAACTCATTGTTCATTCATGACCCCTTTGGTTGGAATTATCATTTTGAAACACTTTTTCGAGCTCTGATGTTGTAATGCATGGTGAGAGGGTATGTTTGAAAATTGTAACGACGGGATTTTGTCTTGCTGTAATATAGTGTGAGATGTGGTTTTCATTTTGTAGCAAAATTTTGATTTATATTAGTAAGTTAGGCCAACTTTAGCACATTTTTTGTCTTGCTTTTGTAGGTTTTTTATTTTATCCTATTTAAAACATTTTTCTACTTGCTTCCAAGGGAAGTGAGATATATGCTGACAGGTTTTGAGATTTCGTCAATAACATGACGTAAGATAAGGAATTTTAATTTTGATTATTTTCTGCTA
The DNA here is from genome assembly GCA_003991215.1 of Morbakka virulenta. Classification (NCBI taxonomy): domain Eukaryota; kingdom Metazoa; phylum Cnidaria; class Cubozoa; order Carybdeida; family Carukiidae; genus Morbakka; species Morbakka virulenta. Next base: position 3,871,478 of record RDPX01000004.1, read on the forward strand.
ACAGTTAGTGCAAATTGGGATGATGTAATGTCCCAGCGGCCAGTGTCTGTGGCAATTGTTACTCAGAGTAGAAAGTCGTAAGGTCTTTGTTTGAACGATAGGATCATTTGAGGAGAATATTTTTCAGTGTTATTGATTATTTTATCAACACCCTCCCCCCCCACCCCCCCATTTTTCCTTTCTCAACATATGTCTGAGATATTTGAGCCATATTAACTTTATTCTTCACACAGGTGCCAATTTATGATTTTGCATCACATAGTAGGCTTTCCAAACAGGTAAGTAGCCGTGTCTCCCGTTTTCGGATGTTATCAGTTTTGTGACTTAAATATGCCTTGCTTAAAGAAATGAATTGTGTAGTCTGCTGAAAATTGTCATTGCACTGTTCCATTAAAATATGATAAAAAACACGTGGTGTACCTTTGAAAATATTTGGTAATATATTGTTATGGTCCAGGTGTAATCTAAAATCTCTTAGTGATTGCTATCGAGTTGCATTGCTACTTAAAGGATTTACGGAAAGTTTCACTGCAATTTACATTTAGTGAGACAATGTTAATTATGTTAAGTATGTCAGAGTAATAGAGCTGTAGGTATAGGTGTTACGAATTTTAAAACTCTTTTAGACATTCAATGGTCTCAAAACAAAAGGTTAAAGTAGTTTATGTTTTTTCAAATGAAGATTCGAGCCACTCAGATTCAAGTATTGGTAAATTGCAGACATGGAAGGTTTCAGTATTTAGTTGGGAAATTGCAGCAAAGGTTTTTGGTGACCCCTATCCAATGCAGGGATACCTTTTAATCCAGAATCAGCAGTACGTGTTCCTTTCTATACCTTGCCACCACAGCGCTTTAGTGTCTTCAGTGTATGACGACTAGACAATATTGTTTCTACCTTGCCATCACAGCGTCTGTGTCTTCAGTGTGTGAGGACTTTTGCCACCATAGCTGCTGTGTCATAGAGATGTCACTAATACGAGAGCAGCAACCTAATAAGCTATAACACTGATGCTGCCCACTCCAGCTCAAAGTGGCAAGTGCAACAAAAGTAGCATTTACCAAGTATTGTTACGACAGGCCAAAAGGTAATCAAAAAGCCTTATCTCCCAGAATCAGCAATCCAAGAGTCGCTACTTACGTTACAAGAAGAACACAACAGAGATCCATGCCCACGGCTTTGGCAGTACATCAACAATCTTTTTTTGTTTCGTAATTCAGGGTACAATTTTCCTACAGATTTTCCCAAGTTTAACCACTTCTCAGATACTGGCAGTACTCGGTCGTACCCTAGGATCATGTGTTACTTTGGCTGTGAGAAAATTTTCCTCAAGAGATTAATTACTCCCCTAACAGATAACGTCCAGAACATAGAACGAATAAAAAACTTTCTGTATAAGCATTGCTACCAGGAAACCCGAATTTGAAGCTTTAGCTAGAACTGATGCCTCCAAAGCTATTTACATTTCATTAGGCTCATTAACTTCTTTGAACTGTAAATTATAGAAGCAACTTTGATGCTTCCGGGTAGGAATAGAATATTGCTGCCTCGCAGTGCACGTTCTGGAAGATTAAGTGCAGCATCATAAATTACAAAAACTTATAAATGCAAGTGTCTTCAAGGATTGGAAATTACAATCTTGCACATATCAGCTTCAACTTCCTGGCAATCTTACTGGGTCAAATCATTTTTGCCTTAATACGGACTTTTTCGAAGTTGCTAATCCAACAGGGGTCATAAACAGCATGTGGTGGTGCCAGGGTACTTGCCTAAAGCAATAGCGCTGCCAGTCAACGCAGTTGTGCACGTGTACCCACTGTTCGATCATAGTCTTTCTTTTGATGACGAGATGAATGTAACGTAAGTTAACTTAATGCATCGATATAATCATTCTGATTAAATTGCACACAACTTCATTTTGAATGACATTAAGATCATTGAACTTTGAAGAACCACTGGAGAGACGACTGATTCTGACCACAGAGAATTTAATCAACACATTCTGCCCATTCTGATAAACAGCAGTAAACAAAACTGTTAGCACAATATACTAAGATTCCATTGAGAAAACCACTTATTTTGAAACAAAGAAGCATTGTATCATGCATACTTTTCCTGGCACCTGTACACACAAAAACTTGTTGTTAACACAAGAATAGCATGCATAAGCTAAACTCTGGTCGTCTGCCTGCTTTCCATCTATCACTTTCTGAAGCATTTTATCCGATGCTGACAAAATACAACATTATCAAATGTCTACTCTTTTCCAGTGTGTCACTTCATTCCAGTTCTTTGCTTGATGGAGTACGCTTAGCTTCTACTTGCATAATGGTCCTGTATCCGCAAATTCCTTTTCTCTTCAGTTGTCTGGAGAGAACCTCTCTGTTCGTTAACTACTTCCTGTCAACACTTACCTTATTAGCACTTTTGGTTTTACTCGTTTATGAAGAGGATGTTAGCTGAGTTAGGATTTAACCGTGGTTTCCCTATATATTTAATTTCCATTATCTTCTGTCGCCAACTTTGACAGTTATTAGTNGTGTCACTTCATTCCAGTTCTTTGCTTGATGGAGTACGCTTAGCTTCTACTTGCATAATGGTCCTGTATCCGCAAATTCCTTTTCTCTTCAGTTGTCTGGAGAGAACCTCTCTGTTCGTTAACTACTTCCTGTCAACACTTACCTTATTAGCACTTTTGGTTTTACTCGTTTATAAAGAGGATGTTAGCTGAGTTAGGATTTAACCTTGGTTTCCCTATATATTTAATTTCCATTATCTTCTGTCGCCAACTTTGACAGTTATTAGTTTCTCGACCTTATAAGACCTCGATATAACAGTTCCTTTTATGTATTCTCCTATATCTGCCTTCTGTGTTAAATTTTTATGTTGTCTTTACTTAATAAGATACATTTTTTGCGTTTTGAGGAAACCTATAGCACAGTGCGTATTGTAGCCACATAGTTACCAGAAGGTTTCAATACGGATTTGAATTTCAACAAACAAACTTCATGGTTTAACCAGGCAACAGAATCACAATGGTGAAGCAAAGCTATGGATAAAATAGAAGGATGAAAAGAATCAAGTTGCGACGGGGCACAGTTCCAGTGCTTTGTCTTGGTCGCTTTCTTCCGGCACTTTAAACAGAATTATTTGTCTGGCCCAACCAAGGGTTAGTTTATACGGCGTACTGCTTTTTGTTGCAGATTTTGCCAGTTAGGAGGGAAAGAAGCAAGGTTTCAACTGGATAATGCCTTGATGTAGGAAGGTCAAACATCTTTGTTCTTTTTAAGATACTGACTCCGTTGAATCACTGACCTAAAGACGCCCATACATCAGTCTTCTGCTACGATCCTTCATTTTGCTTAGGCCTGAAACTTTTAATAACTGTATCAATTTGGCTGTTTGCCCCGATAGACTTTGTATGTTTTGTCACCGAAACTATTTATACCAGAACAAAAGAAGCCGAGCATTTTTCTGTGAGTTTCGATAAAGTGTTCCATTTTCTCCAGTAGTTTTTACCAAAACCCGTCAAGTTAGGTTCTTTTCCTCCATTTTTTTAATTATTGTCAGAAATTCAAGTTTTTCCAATATATTTTTAAGTAACAGCTAATGCGGTAAGTTAATGAAGCAGAAGCAAGAGGCAGGAGAAATTTATAGCAAGTGTTTTTAACAATCAACGAAAAGAGAAATTATATGGAGGTGGCCGTAAACCAGTTTTTAGGAACATATAGCACTCATTTAATAAATTAAGCCTAGTTTCCTACCCTATCTTTTTTGTCGAGCAGCAAAAGTTAAATGATATCATGTAGTATCATGCATTAATAAATGGGTTTGCTAGCTGTGAGGTGTACTACAGATTAGGAACTTGATCATGTCANTCGTTAACTACTTCCTGTCAACACTTACCTTATTAGCACTTTTGGTTTTACTCGTTTATGAAGAGGATGTTAGCTGAGTTAGGATTTAACCTTGGTTTCCCTATATATTTAATTTCCATTATCTTCTGTCGCCAACTTTGACAGTTATTAGTTTCTCGACCTTATAAGACCTCGATATAACAGTTCCTTTTATGTATTCTCCTATATCTGCCTTCTGTGTTAAATTTTTATGTTGTCTTTACTTAATAAGATACATTTTTTGCGTTTTGAGGAAACCTATAGCACAGTGCGTATTGTAGCCACATAGTTACCAGAAGGTTTCAATACGGATTTGAATTTCAACAAACAAACTTCATGGTTTAACCAGGCAACAGAATCACAATGGTGAAGCAAAGCTATGGATAAAATAGAAGGATGAAAAGAATCAAGTTGCGACGGGGCACAGTTCCAGTGCTTTGTCTTGGTCGCTTTCTTCCGGCACTTTAAACAGAATTATTTGTCTGGCCCAACCAAGGGTTAGTTTATACGGCGTACTGCTTTTTGTTGCAGATTTTGCCAGTTAGGAGGGAAAGAAGCAAGGTTTCAACTGGATAATGCCTTGATGTAGGAAGGTCAAACATCTTTGTTCTTTTTAAGATACTTACTCCGTTGAATCACTGACCTAAAGACGCCCATACATCAGTCTTCTGCTACGATCCTTCATTTTGCTTAGGCCTGAAACTTTTAATAACTGTATCAATTTGGCTGTTTGCCCCGATAGACTTTGTATGTTTTGTCACCGAAACTATTTATACCAGAACAAAAGAAGCCGAGCATTTTTCTGTGAGTTTCGATAAAGTGTTCCATTTTCTCCAGTAGTTTTTACCAAAACCCGTCAAGTTAGGTTCTTTTCCTCCATTTTTTTAATTATTGTCAGAAATTCAAGTTTTTCCAATATATTTTTAAGTAACAGCTAATGCGGTAAGTTAATGAAGCAGAAGCAAGAGGCATGACTCGTATGTTCTTACTGTACAACGTTTCGAGAGATACTTCTCCCATTATCTGGCTGATACTTCTCCAGTCGCCTGGTAAGCCTGATGGCAGGAGAAGTATCTCTCAAAATGTACTGCAGTAAAAGCTTACAGCTCATGACATGACAAGGCTCCTATAACAATGACTTTCTCTGAGTAAAGTCAAGAATATTCGAGCTGTATTGTATTATAGTACACTTTAAATTGTTATTCCATTCGTGTATGATGTACCAAAACTGAGATTTCTCGAACTAGAAGTGGCGTCTGCATGCCAGGTCTTGTCGTCGTCAAACATCTCTTACATTACAAGAAATGCCAATTCTGAAAGATAATACAGTTATCGATAGACTGTTGAGCTATTGCATTTCGTAGCAATTAGGTCAACCCGTTAGGTAAAACAATACAAAATAGACAAACAGTTTTAATAATCTCAGTTTTTGTTGTTGTTGTTCCTGTTGTTGTTCCTGTTGTTGTTGTTCCAGTTGTTGTTGTTCCAGTTGTTGTTGTTGTTTTTAAGTGAAGTTGAGCTGCAGATATTGTGTTTTTTTCTGAGTATGTGTTTTTCTTTTCTTTTTCTCTCCAGAAAACTGTGTATGGTGCTAATGTAATCATATTTGAAGGAATTATGGCATTTGCAAATACAGAGCTTCTCAATGTAAGTTACAGAAAATGCTACATAGTTTTTAAATAAAAATGTTAATTGTTTGTTGCATATGATTATGATGAAGCCAATAACTTTCCAAGAAATTTTAAGTTGTTCTTTATCACCACCGTTTATTAAGTTTTTCGCTATCAGGGCCTCATTCAAGGGGCATACCAATTTAAACATTGCTTTTGTTTACTCCTGTTCAATTGTGAGAAAGCAACCAAGCTAAATCATCTCCTGATTGGCATCGTTTACATCCAGGGAAATATAAGTTGGTCAGGGTTACGGTATTGACGATTAATGAACAGCGTAGTAGATTTTTAACTGCAAAATTCTACTTTTAAATACATATTTTTTACTTACTTGTCTATTCATTGCCATTGTTGTCATTATTCGCATTATTTTCGAGAAATTACATACCGTTCATTGATGGAGTTGTAAAACCCCATTCAGCGCCCAACAACAAGCCAAAGAGATGAATGCAAGGTAATGCACTGTAGCCACAAGAGCGAGTAACTACAACCTTGCAACAACCGTACAACCTACAACCAACCTTACAAGCAGTGCCTATACTTCAAGTAAGGAGAAACATATTGTTCTTGAAGTGGTTGTGGTATGACAAGAAATAATGGCAACAGCACTTCTGCTCCTAGCCTGATAGCTTACAATACAGAAGAATGCCTTAGTCTAAACTAATACTATTTCTAAACCTGGTACTACAGCAATGGATTCAGACTTAGTTGTTGTAATTACCTTGTTAAGCAACAAGAGCAACATAGAAAAGGCCTTAAAGACAATCTTATAATATATGCCAAAGAACTTAATTTTTTAGTAATTTCATTGTTATTGTTATTGCTATTTACTATCAACATCGGTTAGAGTTCAAGTTCATTTGGTTCATTTTCCTCGAGGAACCCTGCTTTAAATGCTTCTTTTTACATCCATTCACTGCTCTCTCTCTCTCTCTCTCTCTCTCTCTCTCTCTCTCTCTCTCTCTCTCCTCTCTTTTATCCACATCT
>RDPX01000004.1:3895842-3914006 GCA_003991215.1 Morbakka virulenta
TTTCCTTCTCATATGAGACAGACTTAACCTCACCGGATGCCAATTCGGTACTTTAAAGTCTCGGGGTAGGCTAACAGGTGCTACACCTTGCCCAAGGGTGACCTGGAGGTAGTTGTGGCAAAGGGTAACCTCATTCGCCCACGTCGCAACTCCACAACCGGATGCAGTTTAATGTCAATACCCAGGACGGTTATTATTATTATTATTATTATTATTATTATTATTATTATTATTATTATTATTATTTGCCTTTTTAGGTACTTATTTGAAATTCAATGTCAACAGCCGGGATCAGACCCTGATCCTGGGCGTCTGTTCTACTTCCTTTCAATGTGACAAAAATCCTTAATATTCTCATGGACCCCAGCAGTCCTTTTTTCTGTATCATACCGATGAACAGGGATTTAAGGTTGAGGTCCTTCACGTGGTATTGCAATACTCCTCTCACAAGTCCGAGGGAACCAAGGATGACTGGTTCTTTGACTGTTCTGGTGTTCCAGGCCTTGCTATTTCTATTTCTACGTTTTGTTTATTATTATTTTTACTGAGTAGCGAAGCAATACGAACTCACAAAGGACTCAGGGATAAAAATCCCAGCAATCCCATCCAAATCCCAAGCCGACAAAGGTAGGCTGGGTGCATGCATGACACCCAAGTGTGTGCGATATTGATGCAGATTAAAACAGCACATGACCCTGGAGGTGGGGCCTGTTTAGGTTTCACGGTTTAGGTGACCCATTCTGCTTAAAACGGTCTCCGTAGCGAGTCTTCATCCAAGACCTCAGGACTAAGTAACAAGTACGAATTCAGTACTCGACCTTTAGAACTTGAGATCCACGCTCACTACACCTAGATACACCTCCCACACTTCGCTCGCCCGTTGAACACAAATGCGTGATGTGTCAGCCCTTTCGGGACATGCACAACCGGTTAAGGTCATGCAACTGACTGGCAAGTCTGGAGTTTGAGGTTTATTATTATTATTATAATATTATTATTATTATTATTATTATTATTATTATTATTGTTGTTGTTGTTCNCAAGCCGACAAAGGTAGGCTGGGTGCATGCATGACACCCAAGTGTGTGCGATATTGATGCAGATTAAAACAGCACATGACCCGGGAGGTGGTGCCTGTTTAGGTTTCACGGTTTAGGTGACCCATTCTGCTTAAAACGGTCTCCGTAGCGAGTCTTCATCCAAGACCTCAGGACTAAGTAACAAGTACGAATTCAGTACTCGACCCTTTAGAACTTGAGATCCACGCTCACTACACCTAGATACACCTCCCACACTTCGCTCGCCCGTTGAACACAAATGCGTGATGTGTCAGCCCTTTCGGGACATGCACAACCGGTTAAGGTCATGCAACTGACTGGCAAGTCTGGGGTTTGAGGTTTATTATTATTATTATTATATTATTATTATTATTATTAATTTATTTATTTATTTATTTATTTATTTATTTATTTCAATACCTAATTAGATACATACAATTAGCCATCTAAAATTTGACTATCAAATGTTGCAAGTTAACTAACAAAACAAAAAAAGATAAATTTGTCGTTTTTCTCCCCTTGTAAGGGGAGATATAATGGCCAGATATAATCCTACCAACAATAATTTCGCTGTCCATTAATACCGTCATGGAATTTGCCTGCAATTTTATCAATAGGTCCATGGTTTTTAAGAACAGTCCTTAACTTTTTTATTCCAGGTCCTGGCATACCGATTATCACAGGGATTAAAGTAATATTGTAACCAGGATGCCTCTCTCTTGTTTCGAAAACCAACTGTCAATATATGGTCAAATTTTCAATTCTCTTCGCATCAGTATTCTGTTCCTGCGGGCACGCCATATAGCAAATCGCAAGTCAATATCTTTCCCTCATCTTTCATTTCAATGGTCAAATCCGGTCGTCATCTTAAGCAGGTGGAACTGAAAATCAATCACCAGCTTTGCTCTTTCATCTTCAAGAGTAGTTCCTCTGTCCCATCGCTATTCATAATAAACAACGCCATTGAAGAACGCGTCAGATTCGCCAGCTTTGTTATAGACAATGTTTATAATTACCGATCCTCTTCTTTATCCGTACCCGACTTGACCATTGTCGTGAGGTCGCCCATTCGTAATAGTGACTTATTCTATAACCTCCCTAGCGAAATTTATAGGTTTTTCAACATTTTCGTCTTGCATTTCCACCTGCTGTTGCTCTTCCCTTTGACGCACAAAAGTCAAATTCATTATATTTGGTTCTTTTCGTAAATCTAGATTCGTTATCTCTCCGCTTCTACCAACTGACCAGGCTATGTTTAGGATACCCTTTGGTCCCATCATTCCTCCACTCTCTTCATAAAACCCCTACCCCTTAATCTCTCTTCGTCGTCCATAATAACCAAACTCATTTTCATTTCTGTCGTCCATTCAATGTGTTTTATATTATCGCTAGCTTCATTTACATTTACGTCTTGGTCTACAACATCTTATTGCCCTGCCTGATTTCCTCATCCTTCCTTCTTGAATCTCTTGGTATTGTCAATCGGGTTTTAAGCTGTTGTTTTATTCTGGTTGTTCAATATCTCAACTAGCTTTTATTCGTTTCATAAAATTCTTTCCTTTTCTTCTTTCGTGTTTGGGAATATCTGCTATTCTATGTTTTTGTGCCAAAATCCATTCAAGGTTGTTCATTATACGTACTCCGTTGTTGTTGTCACGATTTGCTTCATCATCAACACCTAAAGGTACCACTATGTTATTTGCAAAATTTTGTCATATAAATTGAAATTGATCATTATTTAAGTCTCCCATAAAACGACTTTTCGATGCAGGTTTTGATTCACTCCCTTTAGGGTTGTCCGGCTCCCTGGATAAGGCATTTTTTTGGGTCGTGTTACCACTTCTACCAAGTTCCGCGATTGACAGTCTCATAACGTAGTAGCCATCCACCCCCACCCATATTATGGTGATTACTATTATTATTATGATGATGATGACTGTTGTTTTTGTTGTTATTGTTGATACTTTTGTATTCCACTTATTTGCAGTTTGTATTTAAAATTTGTGTTGGTTGATGGCTCTAGTGTAAAAAGCACCTATTGCTTTCTTTAAGAGATCATGTTAATGGTGGTGCTGACAATGTTAATATTGATAGTAATGATGGTGGTGATGATAATGATTAAAATAGCATTTATCTCTTTCTGGTTTCATGTACAAGAGAAGTAGGAACTTAGTTTCAGACCATAGTGTTACCAGCAATGTGTTTTATTTTAGGTAATGGACATGAAAGTATTTGTTGATACGGATTCGGATCTGCGACTTGCAAGAAGGTATATCAGTAGATTTATCGCAAAGTTTATCTTTGAAATACATACATACATTTGCAAATATTACCCTCGCTGTATGATTCTGCTACCATATACATATGATCCTGTGCAGGTATTTGTTGATGAAGAGATGGATTTGTCTGTCTGAAGTTTTTGTTGTCCACCAAGTCCCACCCCCGTAAAACAGACTTTTTTCACGTTGAAGTTCAAGACCCTTAACTTGGTATGTATAGCTATCTGTTTACCACCAGACTTTGTTAAGGAGACTGAAGGAACTGCCTTGGTAATACGTGTCTTGATGTCTCTTTGGGCCCTTCTGTTGTCAACAACACTCTCCAGGTAAGTGAATGGCTTTACCTTCTCTACCTGAAGCTTCACCAACCTAATGTTTTACGATGCCCTTCGTGTTAGCTTCCACTTCTTTTGTCTTTGCTGTGTTTATTTCTGCCCTATCTTTAATGCGGTGGCTTTGAAGCTTTAGATATTAACTTGTATCTGTTTCTAGGTGTGTAATTGGAAAGCACGGTCGCTCCCCAAGTCTAGACCGTCTTACTGATGCCAAGGGGTCCACTGAATGCTATTTCTCTTGCCATTTGTTGACTCCTTAACCATCCGGTCCGTGGCCAGCAGAAAAAGGAATGAAGAAAGAAGACAGCCCAGACTAACTCCAGGATGTCAGAATGTAGAACTTGTCTGTCATTGTTCCACCGTGCAATAAATGACATATCGTGCCCTTGTAGACATTTTCTGGGAATCCTATAGTACTCCATCAATCTTCATTTTGACGTCCAAGTCTAAGCTTCCAGAGACCTTGCCAGAGCCTTTAAAGTTCATGTATATGAAGGTGTTCCACTTCCGGGACGTCTTTGCGAGAATTCTCAGATTGGCGATTTCATCTGTGCAAACTTAGCGCTGTCTAAACCCCGTATGTCTGCCCTTAAGACCATCAACCGACAATGTCACTCTATTCAGTAGGATCCTGCTAAAGACATATTACCAGGAAACGGTAGCAGCGTTATTCTTCTATGGTTCTTGCACGCACCCAGAGCCCCTTCTTTGGTATATCAACGACGAACCCTTCCATCCTGTCCTATAATGTTACTTTTTTCGGCCAACACATATTCAAAGCGGGGATACAGCACGTGTTCTACAGTTTTAAGATCTGCTTTCAGTGCTGGTTCTGAAATTCGGTCAAGTCTTGCCGACGTGCTTTACTTTAGTGACATGATGACTATTATGATCACTGCTTTCTCTATTGGTGCTTGTCTGTCGAGAAGCTCACAGCCGTGATCCTCCACCAGTCTGCCATGCGCACTGCATTTGTCATAGTGACACTAATCCTGTCTTTTATAGCCCTGTATGGGGCCCCAGTTCTGCCATTTAGAATTCTGGTGGTCATGTAGCTCTGTCATACTTCACTGCCCTGCTGCTGTCTCTGCTTTGGTAGCCAGATCTTCAATAAAACTCCCTTTGTCTTTGCTAACGCTCTGGTTGACTACCTTGTGCTTCTCTCGGTACTTATATGAAAAACGTGTCTTTGAAGTGCTTGACCAAGCTTTGTTTACCTTTGCCGAAACTTACCAACTACAAAGGTGATCTGATGCTGCATCTACTCCTCTCCTGTTGCAAACATCAAGGGAGTTATCCTGAATCTAGCCTCAATACAACTGTGGTCAATCTGGTCCTCCGTATTCCCAGGAGACATCCAGGTCCAAGTGTACAAAAACGTACCCACCTATGACTTGGTTGTTTTCTAAACAAAAGTTTACCCGCCGCTAGCCGTTCTGGCTCATGGTGCCCAGGGCATATCTTCCAGTGATTGTTGTGTATCCGTGGTTCCTCTTCCCAATTTTCGCTTCCAAATCTCCCATGAAGATAGTTATTTCCTTCTGATGTTTACCAATGACCAGTGTCAGAAGCCCTTAATAAAACTCGTCTTTGACCTCTTTCTCTGCTTTATTCGTTGGGACATAACAGATGGAGGTAGTTAAAGTGTTTTTCTAGCTGGATAACCTGAACTTGGCAACGAACCATACTAGAGCCGATTGGCTCCCATCCTGTGCAGGACTATGCTGTTTTCCTTAGCCTCTCCCTTACGACCTGAATAGTTTAAATTTCCCCCTGTTCTCAGTCTGGTGTCAGCCAAATTAACCCTTTTCGTCTCGCATAGACCCAGCGCTTGCAAACTGTAGCTTTTCGTTTCCTTAACCGTATGTACTCTTCCCTCCTTCGTATATAGTTTGCATGTTCATTATGTCCAATCCGATCGGCTTCCTCGTTGATAGGAGATCCTGCCTACTAATGTCTTGGAGGCTTTGACGAATTGGCTTAACAACTGCTCTGGAAGAGGCACCCTAACTCCAGTTGCATTTTCGATTGTTTCTTTAATCATTTTGATCTACTAGCAGGTAATTAATCCCTTCCCCCCAGCTTCACCATGGCGGTGTTGGCCAGCATTATCAGTTTCAACGTCTCACGACGAGGACGTAGGTTTGGACTTTGCGAGGCGACAGTCGTGGTAGCTGCTTAGTATTTTAACGATATTTTTGGTGATAATTGACATGATTCACTTTTGCTATCAAAAAAACAAGTCTTTATAGAAATAGCTACAGGGTTGGCTTATCTTTTATAGGTCTAATGCGGACGTAATATTTACTAATCTTTTTTTTTAACTCATTAGAAAGTATTACTATTAAATAGATGTCATAAATTATGCCATTGTGTAAACATTGCTGCAGTTTATAACGGGGTACCTTCCTTTGCCAATGTCGTGCAACTTTGACATTTGAATTTATAAACTTTGTGAATTATTGTATCGTAGTATTCTTTCACAAATGCTACTAATTTTGAATTTACTCAGTAATGTTGTTTTCACTAGTGTTCTCTGAAATGTTGCCAAGGATGCTTCCCAGCAAACCAAAATTAAGGCATTGTGGAACAGTTGTTCCAAAACCCGTGGTCGTTTTCACTGCCTTGATATCTGACGCCCATTGGTTACATTCATAAGATCCAGTTGAAATAACTTTGTTTTAAAATATCGCGGTATTGCTGGTGTTGTTATTGTTCTTTTGTTTTTATATTTCCTTACGTTTGTAAAGTGGCTTGAGAAGCTGCGTGCACAAGTTTATGTGGATGTTTTTCTAAACCAACGCTTTGTTTTCCTTTCCCCATTTTAGACTGAAGCGGGATATATCAGAACGAGGTCGAGAACTCTGTGGCGTTTTAAAGCAGTACGACAAATTTGTGAAACCGGTGTGTTTTACTTCCATTTTTCACGCTGTACTTTAAAAAATACATTTTAGAGGACTTTTGATATTTTTCACATGTTTGGTCATGATTATTTTCCAAAATTAAGAATACTTTTGGCGCCTCTGTTACCACACTTGAATTTCAATTCGAGTGGTACTTATTTTCGCTTGGTTTATATTGGTGCGATTCAAGTTCATGCATCCTTTATATGTGATATATTTGCGCAGCTTTAAACTCGCGCCAGTGGCAGTACTTGGAGATATACGAGTAACTATCAGTAACCCAAAGTATTCGTCTCTGTGGACTACTCTACTAAGACATCTTTGCAAATGAGTTTTGACTATTGAGTTTTCAGTGATTGGAACAATAATTTTTACTTGAAAATTTTTGAATTTGTGGACCCAGTGGAAGCCATTGATGAAAAATATTTACCATGTCGTGAGTCATAAGCTTTTTCTCAGCTTTACGTTTCGAGAGGTATTTCTCCTATCGTCAGGCTAATGAAGTAACTAGGTATGGCAGTTTTATACGTTTATTGTGCGGAAGTACTTGGTGACAGGGGTCGAGTTGTTTTCAGGAATGGCGCCATACCTACTTTGTATTTGTTCTATTTCTTTTCTGCAGTGCTGGAAGCCATATTTCTGGAAGAGAGTAAGATACGTTGTTCATGTGAATGCCGGGAAAAAGCTTACAAAGCGTAAAGCATGTGTCCTAAAAGTGCGAAAGAAAGGGCAAATTGAAATAAAGTTTGTTTTTCATTGTATATTTATTTTCAAGGGTTCATTAGTAGTCTGTAGGTACTCAATATGTTCATATTTATGTATACACAGGCAATGTTGCATTATGAGAACTTTGTCTAGAATTATAAACACTCAAAAGTATGGCTGAGCTATGGTCGTACTTTTCTTGTTAACTAAGTCCAAAAATATTTATTATATATCCTGTAATATTTTTGCCGTAGATGTTTGAGCAATACATTTCACCATCGATGAAGCATTCAGATATTGTCGTCCCGTGGGGTATGTTTCTCTACCAACAACACACTTTTTTTTATCTAATCTGTACGCCCAACGGCAGAGAATGCGTTTGATTTTACGCTGGGCATTATCTTTATACCTTTTAACATTTTTCTTTTTTCTTTACACCGTTAGAGTACATTTCCAAAATTGATTCTGTTATTAACAATAAGGTTCATGTGGTATGAAATGGGGAGGGAAGTTGGATGTGGGTATGAAATAATTAATTGAAATAATAGGCGGAAAGGTAGAATATCAAAGCACAGAAGGAAGAAAACACTATCAAGTTGAAAAAAAAGTACTTGATACTTGAAGGGAGAGAGTGACAGACAGACACAGAAAAAAGCAGGAGGCAATATAGGTGACAGAGTATTGGAATTTTAACAGTTAGTTTAAAACAATACTACACTTAGGTTCCTTTGATCCTTTTGGATTGGCAATGAACCTTGTTGTCAGTACATATTTTGTATTACAAATGTTGTAAGTGTGTAACAAGTAATTTTTTTGGTTTTTAGCTGGAGAAAATACTGTGGCAATCAATCTTATTATTCAGCATGTTAGGACACAGTTAGAAAAGGTCAGTCTGTAGTAACAGTGAAAAAAAAATTACATGATGTCGAAGTGTTATACATAGTTTATTTATAAGGAATATCGCCGTCGCTTGCCACTAATATTGTTGAAGCGTTGGCAATTATAGAAAAAAGTGCCAGTCCACACAGAGAATATTTCTTGACTGTTAGTGAGTAGATCTTCATACACCTGTTGGTTCCTTTTCTTGATTTCCCTGATCATTTTGACAGTCATTTACTTTGTATCTGTTTTACTTTATTTTTTTAACCTGAAACTCGTTATTATGAATGAGTTTGTAGACGTCTCTGTTTTTAGCAATATACTGAAAAAACCCTACGGTGTATTTGATAAAAAGTACCTGTGATATATGTTTCATTTTTATCATATTTTCCCAGTTTTACCCGAAACCAGATACCAGGTTACTTGCTTACAGTTTTGAAAATCTCAGACTAAGAGTTGCTTAGTTTTGGGGGAAAATCTCAGCCCTGGCCCTTGCCCACTCTGCTGCTTTAAAAAACGCACAAGCCGTATTGAAATTTTCAGAGACGCATTTAATCGTTTGTGGTGTTCCCATAAATCTTTATATTATAACATGGCTTTCTCATAACATATAACTTACCCGCCCACAGTCCCTCTCGGTAGCTGAACCTAAGCGAGTTGTAATTCATAACTGTTTTTATTTGGAACCTCGAGTATTTTATTGTTACTATTGGGGTTTTTTCTGTTTTGGTATATCAGCGATATTTCTTTATCTCAATTTCGTTATAGAGGGGATTCAATTTTAGGTAAGTTTTTTAATTTTCTCCATTGTGTACTGATTTGTTTCCATATTTCATTTTAAGAATTCTAGTTTCGGCAAGTAGCAGTACATAGTTTTTGTTTGATCAGAAGTATATAAGGATATATATACATGGCAGGCGCACCTTTTTATAGTACCGTGGACCGAAGAAGAAATGCTAATTGTTGCCAATGCTCTTAACCTTCGAATTCAGAACCCCCAAATGGCTCACCGTGCAAAAAAATCGGCGAAGTAGGCACTAGAAATAAACCGTAGCGTATATTCAGATACCAAAATCCTTAGTCACCATTCGTCTCATTTATTTTATTTACGGGTTTTTTTAATAATAGATTCAAGGGTTATAAGTTGACTAAATGAAGAACTGTCACAGGCGTTGGCGATGGTCTTTAGTTCCTATTGAGACAGAATTTTGTCTGAAGGGGTACCGGAGGGTGTGTTACGACATTCACAAACAGTTGCTTTTCCAATGTACCTACTTGTAGTAACTGTATTCCAATCCAGGTGTACCTTATGGGTTTTATTATACATTTATTTACTCATTCTTTTATTCATAATGTTATAGCAGTGTTATCAAAAAGACTGCGAATCCTATACTTGAAAGATGCAACAAGTAACACTTGCATCTCAGGCACTATGTGTGTTTGACAAGTTTGTTAAGTGTGTGATATATATTAAATGTGTTACACATTATCAGATTAGATTAACATGGAGAAACAACAAAAAACCCTTATGCGATATCCAGTGACCTTTGACATTTGACATGACATTTAAAATTTGAAACCGTAGTAGAATTTATTGCACATTTTTGTCTTATTAAAAACGATAGTATCCTGAAGCATTCTTTTATCTCGTAAGCAAATAACAGATCAAAAAAATGTTTGTACAGCCTCCTCTTTGATAAGCACATTACGATAGTTTTCCCCTACCAGAGTGGGTTTAAGCACGTAAGAAAAAATTATTTTGATACCATTAGTTAGATGGTGTTTTATTCTATTCAAGGCGTACTGCCTTAAGATTGATGCTAAAGGTTGTAATCCCTCGCGTCTAGTATCACACCTGCATGCTATAGTTACTAAAATGGTAATAATCCCCCCCCCCCAAATTTTTCCCCCCAACGGTTGATGTTGAATCGCGTGAATAATAAGTTTTGTGAGTTTTTGTTTGGTATGGTGTAGTAGTTTTTTGTAGCTAAGAATCATACAAGACAAAAAGGGACTTAACGTATTGGAACTGTGAAAAAAAACCCCGACAGTAACTTTGGCCAAGATATAAAAGTTGGCCTTAAAATGACTAAAACTTTAAAACATTTAACTCATATTGTAGAAGAAAGCACAAAGAACCCAAATAGTTGCACAGTCTAGCCCTTCGAGGAAAGAAACTACATTCGTAAAAAGATTTGTCACAACGAGAAGCATTAAATTCGTAAGGACGAAGAACTTGAGAGAAACAAGCCGCACGTGATGCTGAGTACTTTTGTAGCTACCTGACTTTGAGAGTTGCAATTGCTAGCCTGCCACATTTCAATTTATTTGTTATTACGTTTTCGTTGTGTTTTGATGTTTTTAAGGTCCCAGCTTGTGACAGCCCATCAAGGTCAGCCGCTGCCTGAAAGTCTGCATTTGGTAGAAGATACACCACAAGTTCGAGGACTGCAAGCTATTATAAGGTAGTCCGGGAGCTGTTTTTTTATTATTGTAATAAAAACTTACTGTGAAGATATAAGTGAAATTGATGTTCCACAGGAGCGGGAAAGTTATACATAAACGAAACAAGCAAAGCTAAAGCTGTTGTATATATTTTTAAACCATACTTGTATACTGAAATCTATCTGAAGGTCAGATACCAAAGAACAAGCAACTGTCTTTGTGGAAGAGAGCATTTGTATTCTCGAATTCGCATATTTTATTGACCCTCTTACACCGTGTTGTTTCAAAAGATAGAACCTGGAATATAGTCATAATTTGTCATAGGACGGAATATTTTCCGTTCTATGACAAATTATGAAACTTCTATCAAGTCTATTGGCTGTCTATTATTTACTGTCGCCACCTAAGCTTCAGTTCTCCCTCTATCTTCTTTTAAAATTGTCTGACTGGCTCAGATGTACTCGGTGTAGGTATTTCATAAGAAAAAGCATAAATACCTTTTTCTTTAAAATGGAATTCAACTTGTGTATTCCAAACAGTATTAAGACGACGTGACTCAAAAGTTAGCATTTTTGAGGCTTGTAGTCTTAACTAAATTTGGAGTATTTATGTTTCATTCCATTTTCAAAAAACGTATTTTAATCCCAAGGTAATTTTTCATGCAAGCTTCCCACATTCTGCATCAGATGCTGTTAAGGTTCTCAAATAATTCAATTGCTTTATCATCTCTTATTGCGCCCGTTTTAGTCACAGTTACACTGTATGTTTGGGAAAGTGGCGCAGATTTTCTCCATCTGCGTCTTCGGGACCTGCCTCTTTTTCAACTTTCATATCCACGTTGCTAATATCCTCTTCACAAGTGTCACACAAGAAAACTAGTTTGAATCTGTAAAGAAGCAATTTATAATAGAAGTATCATTGTTGTTTGACTATTTCCCTTGAATTTGTAGAAACAAAGATGCAGATCGTGATGACTTCGTTTTTTATTCAAAACGTTTAATGCGAATATTAATGGAAAGAGCTATGTCTCTTTTGCCATTTGAGGTATGTTTCGTTTATGTAAAGAAAACGTAATTGTATCAGCCTTTATTTTTATGACTTCAAATTGCAATAAGCAAAGTATTAGATTTAATTTAGAGAAGAATGACAGTTTCAGTAGGCTATTAATTGTTGTTATTGCAGTGGGGTTCAATAACTGATCATTGATTAACATTTTTGATATAATGAAGTCATTTATCATTCTCAAAAGAAAGATTCAATTATTTTTTTATTTAATTGCCATTTTTTGGGTTTTGTATATATTTTTAAAATTTTCATGCTTTTTGTTACCTGCCGAAACCCCGAAAATAAAGCAGGAGGAGGTTTATAGAAAACGAAACGAAACGTCTTTCTAAAATAACAGCTTTTCTATATTTTAAACTTATTCAGTTGCTCTTGGGGAGTTATCACAAGGTAAAGCATAAGTACGAAAAGGCAATTATACAAAGGATGCTTTTGTTGTCAGAGAAGGGCGCATTACAGATGAAAAAATNATTCAATTATTTTTTTATTTAATTGCGATTTTTTTGGGTTTTGTATATATTTTAAAAATTTTCATGCTTTTTGTTACCTGCCGAAACCCCGAAAATAAAGCAGGAGGAGGTTTATAGAAAACGAAACGAAACGTCTTTCTAAAAGAACAGCTTTTCTATATTTTAAACTTATTCAGTTGCTCTTGGGGAGTTATCACAAGGTAAAGCATAAGTACGAAAAGGCAATTATACAAAGGATGCTTTTGTTGTCAGAGAAGGGCGCATTACAGATGAAAAAATTCTTGCGTACTTTTCATTCACCACCAGATTTGACGTCGCAATTTATTTCGCCACGTTTGACTGTTGACATGGGCTAATTCCCCAACCTGCCAAGGGAATTACTTATTTAAGAGTTTCAGACGTTTCCCTTGTCGTGACGAGAAGCTGGACTTACTTGTTTGACGATCTTGAAGACGTATGGTCTTTGTAGGCTGAAGAGGCTTCATATTTTCGGCCCCAATGCACGTAAGAAGTTAGAAACTATTTTTATAACTCTTAATTTTTTCGGCAATATTTTAATGTTTAAATTGCAGAAAGCCCTACCGAATATTATTTATCCAGCACATACCGTAGGTTTCTGGCTGTACCTCCAAACCAGCTTTTTGGAGTATATTTGTAATCCCCCAGTTGATCCTTTAATCATTCAGAATCATTTGGATTTTTCTACTGTTTTGAAAGCGCCAGTAACGATAGGTATAATCATTACTTTGTTGGAGGTTAATGGTATTGTTTTTTCGTATTACAATCCATGGAACATTACAATATTTTCCCTTTTTTATCCTCAACTTTGGTATTAAACAGACGTGCAACATCCAGGACATCTTGGTATTGAGTCTTGTGTAGTAGACGAATTCGTTCGCCTGCTCCATAGACTTTTCGGGGCATGCAAAACCATACCTTTTGCTAAGTTTCCTACACATACTTTGGTAATTTGTCTCATGTTTCCAATTCTTATACTGTCTTTAAACGAGGGCTTAACATTCGGAAATTATGCAGGATACTGTTTCATGTCTTTTTCCATTGCATATTCTGGGTCAAATTATTATTATTTTTGTTATTATTGTTATTATTATTAGTATTATTATTATTATTATTATTAGTAGTAGTAGTAGTAGTAGTAGTAGTAGTAGTAGTAGTAGCAGCAGCAGCAGCAGCAGTAGAAGTATTATGATGATTATTATTATTAGATAGTAGTAGTAGTAGTACTACTACTACCACTACTATTACTATTATTGTTATCACCAAAAGCTACTGAACGCTCTTCCCTGTGTGTTAATCTATCTGGCTTCTTCTTAAATTCCATTATTACTGTCGATACTTTACCGCTTAAGTATGCTTTAGTAATCAACAACATCCATCTTTTCGTAGTGGATTCGACTGCAGGATTCGATTGCTAAATCCAAGTGGAATAAATATAGCTCACTCATTGACACGCTTAAATCAAGATACTCAAATGGGACTTAAGTGAACTTTTGAATCACTTCCGTAAGAATTTTTTGTAATTCTTGTGACTCCAAACAAAATATGCAGCGTCTTGGATAAAAATGTCACCAACAATTTAACCTTGCAACTCTCTGCCATATTCATTTGTTATACAACATTTCATGGACCAACCTTTGTCTGGTCTTTTACTATTCTCCACATACTGGCGTTTTTAACTAAGGAATTACTACTTCGCTAAACTATATTCTTGCGATCTATTCATTAGAGTTCAAAATTCTTAAGATTATTTACCTTTTGCCATCCGTCCAGCTACCGTTAATTACCGTCATTGAGAGGTTTGACATTGTATTATGATAGTTTTTTGAATTTTTTAAAAGTGTTATTATTACATCCGATTTATTTATTCACAGACAGCAAGATGTTAATTGTTCTGGTTAAGTAAAGCAGAAACAATCAGCAACATGCTGATCAAGGACCCATCCTATCATATCTCGTGGCTTACACAGATAATCTCTTTCTTCTTCTTCTCTTTTTTCTTCTTCTTTATTGTCATTATTATTATCAGTATTTTTTTAATTATTATTATTTTAATTTTTATACTGCTATATCCATTACTATGGCTTCCTTTGCTGTTTTGTTGACTAAGACTATATCTGGTCTTGTAGCTTGTATATGCTGGTCGCTTTGTATCATCATATCCCAAAGTATTTTGTAGTCCTCGTTTTCTATGCAGCTTTCTGGTTTATGGTTATACCACTGCTTTCCTCTTTCTTAACCGACTTTATTGCACAGAGACCACTGCACGTGTCTCGCGACATTATCATGTCTACGTTTATATTCTCTCTGCGCCAGCTTAGAACATTCTATAGTGATATGGCTTACACTTTATCCGTTCTGGCCACACATCCTATATAATGGTGATTCAGCCGTTTTATCAATGTGGAACTTCAGGAAATTTGTTCTGAGTGATTGCTCTTGCGCACCACAAATTAATGCTTCGGTTGTCCCTTTTAAATCCCTTTATCTAACCATGACCAGGTTCTATCCCAATCTGTTGCATCGTTCTTATTTAAAAACTGCCCATGTAGTCGTTTGTCCTTCCACTCTGCAAATAGCTTATTTTTTTGTTCTCTGTTGAAGGATTTTGGTTCCACACTGTGGTCTGTCTTGAAATGACCATGCAATTTTAGCATCTGTAACATCTCCGTGCTATTTTGCACATACCAAGCCAGACTGTTTTCCTCTAACCTAACGCAGCCTTCAACACCTTTTTTCCTTTTAACATACAACCTAGCAACATCACTTTTTGGGTTAAGTGCTTTATTCGTGGTCTTCAACTTTCTCGTCCTTTTATCTATTACCTTCAGCTCGCCCTTTCTCCAGTTAATTACTACAACTCCGTATCTCATCAATAACACTGCCCATGTGTTAATTGCTTTAGTCTTATTCCGTCCGTTGAGTTTGGATTGTAGTACTAGTCTAGTTCTACGCAGATATTCCTTTTGGAATATTCCCTTCATCTTCGTTTCTTGTACTTTATTCCATTCGAAAATCCCGAAATATTTTTATCCTTCCTCCCGTACATCGACTACAGTTTCGTCACTGAGACGGATACCTTGAGTCTTAATGGGTTCCCTCTCTTCATAACCAACTTCTGTATCCCAAACTTCATTTTGATATCTTTGCTTATTGCATGTACAGTTGAAACCGAACTGTTGAGCTCACTTTCACTCTTGCAAAATATTTTCAGGTCATCCATGAAAAGTAGATGGTTAATTTTCATGGTTCCTATGGTATATCTAGACGACATCTTTCTCATTACACTGGAAAGTGGTATCATGCAGATCACAAATAACGGTGACAAGCTGTCTCCTTGGAAGATGCCTCTCTTAATATCGACTTCCCCAAAAGTTTCACCGCATACTGTTAGCTCTGTCTTCCACTTTGTCATTGGTCCTTGCACAAAATTAATAAGATTTTCAGAAATATTGACCAGTTTCATACTTTCGATAATCCAGGAGTGAGGAACCATATCATAGGCCTTTTTGTAATCAACCCATGCCATGGCTAGATTCTTTTCTTTCTTTTTGCATTCATTTAAAATTATTTTATCGATCAGTAACAACACTGCCTTTTGCTGCGTCTTTCTGGCATAAAACGGTCCTCCCTTTTATCATCCATTCTGGTACGCTAACATTGTTGTTAATCATTGTGTTCATTTGATTTGCAATGCGACTATGTGGTGTAGTCATCTTCTTAAACCAGTATCCTTGGACCCCATCAGATCCAGGAGCCTTCCAGTTGGGGAGTTTCTCACACTGTTGTTTAACTATATCTGCAGTTACTTCGACGTTTGCTTCCTGGTAATCTCCTTTCTCCTCTCTCAATTCTTTTAACCATTCGGCATCATTTTTGTGGGTCTCGTGTTTTGACCATGTATTAGACCAGAAGTGTTTACTTTCATCCGGATCTGGACCAGCATTTTCAGATCCCTCTTTTCCATTCAGCTCTTGGTATACCTTTTTCTGATCTTGATGGAAGAGTCTTATTAATCCTAAATTGGCCTATTCTTTGTTCGTATATTTTGATCTTGAAGTTTTTCGCTTTCAACCTTTGCTTTAATTCTTCTATAGCACAATTCAAACCTTTTCTCTGCACGTTATATTTCCTTTTAACCTCGATACACTTTTTGTTTGATACCTTTTAACCTCTTTGAATTCTGTCTAATATATTAAGGTGTCTACGGATTCCGTCGTCGTTTCCACCAAGGTTCTTTTCCATTATTATTTTTATTGTTTGGTTTTTTCAGACCTAATTTTCTTGCACAGTAAATAAATATGGAGCTTAATAGATTATTAGTTTCAGTTATTGACCATGTTTGGATATCACTTACGACCTCTTTACCTTGTTACGTATTGTTGCCAATTTACTTCTCTCCACTTTTCGGAACCCAGTTATAACCTCCCTATCTCATTTTTCAAAATCTCAATAAGCTCTTGGATCATTTCACTTTCCACGTCAGTTCTTCTGTCATTGTCTGTAACTGATGCTCCCAAACCATCTACTTCAGGTACTTGATCAACAACTTCCTCAACACTCTCTATCTCGCCATCATCCACTGACTCTTCCGTATCTTCAGTTGGTGGTTCGAGTACATACCTTTTACTCATCTCAATCTCTACAGCAGATAGCCATTCATTTCTTCTTACCATTCTAGCTTGGTCACACAGAATTTGTTCACTTATCTCAAACACCCTTTTATCTTTCCATGCCCTGTGCATTCTTTGCCTATACCCTCTAATAGGTTTTCCACTTTCATCAGTTGGATTGCTTAGAAAATAACCCTCCATGACCACTCTATTCAACTCTTTCGTCCACTTTCTTTGAGCAGTCATTTGATGATGGTCTGCCCCCCGCTGCTGTACCAGGGAGCGCCTGCCGGACGAGGGAACTTCACAAAAAGTTTCAGCCCCATTAACGTCGTTATTTATATTTCCATTCTGATTCATTGCGTTAATAAGAGGGGTAGTGGTGATAAGGTTTCACAGCCACCGGTATTTTTATTGAGACACCATCTCTAGGAAAGCTGCCAACCAAAACTGAAGGTCCTAACCTGACCATGAGACACAGCTACAACCCGCCAGACGTCAACCTGGAATTTACATCTACGGGTGGTTTATTCTTCGGAGTTTTCCTTCTCTTAGGACGGCTGCCGACCAAGGCTGATGATTCCGTCCTAGCCAGGTTTATTATTTTGAGGTTTCCTTCTCATATGAGACAGAGTTAACCCCGCCGGATGCCAACTCAGTACTTTTAAGTCTTGGGGTAGGCTAACAGGTGCTACACCTTGCCCAAGGGTGACCTGGAGGTACCTGTGGCAAAGGGTAAGCTCATTCTCCCACGTTGAAACTCCACATTATTATTATTATTCTAAATTTTGCATTTTTCGCACTGGCTGTTGTTAATGCCGTTTTGGGCCTGCTAGGCGAGTCATAACAAATGACCAAAGGCTAACAGGCTATCACATCCTTAATTTTCAAACACTCTTCTTAAAATCCTCGCTGTTCCCAATAACGCTGTTTTTTGTATCACTTCAACTCCCGCCTTAATGTTTAGTTTCCCAATCCAATTTTCAAACTCTTTGGTGACACTACCCAGTGCACCTATCACTACAGGGACGACTTTAACAGCTCTCAATTTCCACAATCTCTTTATCTCTCTTTTCAAATCCTGGTATTTTTCTATCTTCTCTTGTTCCTTATCGTTTATCCGTTTGTCTGCTGGTACTGCAATATCTACAATGAATGCTTCTTTCTTCTTCTTATCGATAACAATTATGTCTGGCCTTCTAGCTTGAATAACGTTATCACATTGCACATTGATATCCCACAAGATCTTAACCACGTCATTCTCAACAACACCTGCAGGAGTATGCTCATACCATTTATCAGCACTTTCGAGCCCATTTATCCTACACAAGTCCCAATGGACTTTCTTAGCCACATTATCATGTCGTCTCTTGTACTCCTTTTGTGTTAACTTCTCA
>RDPX01000004.1:3921807-3957663 GCA_003991215.1 Morbakka virulenta
CCTAGGTCTTCCTCGTCGGTTTCTTTCTTGGAAATGCTCGAACAAAGCGAATCTACTTATGATATCATCCTTCCTTATCCAATGCCCTAGCGATCTCAGCTGACGTTGGAACATTTGATCGCTCAAATTACCTCTCTTTACAGGTCTGAGTATTTCATCGTTTCTTACTCTGTCTATTCTTCTAATCCCAAATATGAACCGGTAACAACTTGTGCCAAAGGAGTCGATTTCTTTGTTCATTGCTTTGGTTGTAACCCATGTTTCAGAGTTGTAGAAAATAATGGAGACTATAAGTGAATCGAAGAGGTGTAACTTCACTGCCAGGGAGATGTCTTTTGATTTCCAGATTGTTGCTAGTTTCCAGAACTGACTCCAGGCCAATCCTTTTCGTCTTTTGAAGTCCGTATGGCAGTCAGCTAAGTGGGCACCAAGGTATTTAAAGTTTAGCACTAAAGGGTAAAAAATAGGAAAATCAATCAAATATTTTTAAAAAATTGGCTTTTGATATTCGGACATTTTTACCAATAAATGTCCACAAATTGACGAGAAAGAATCCTAAATGTTGCAAGGAAACCGGAGATATCCCATTTTACGCGTCACGTTCTTTATTAAATGCCGCATTTTGGCGAAGAATAGTGAAGTAAACACCGCATCCTCAAATGTTTTAGGAAAATTTAGTAGTTCATATCTTTCTCTCTGATATGCAAAGTTTCATTGCTATAGTAGGTAAGAGAGAAAGTGTATCACCGTCACCTTCACCTATCCCGTAATCTGGATGACCGTGGATGCACCCCTGGTGACCTTGCAAACATGCCTCTCCAATCTTCTCGGACCTTCTCTTTTCTCAGGGCTTCACCGAATGAGCAGTGTGTCTACTCTGGGGTGTTGACCTCCCATCTCTTCTTCTGTCCCCCTCTCTTTCGTCCTCCTTGAACCTTGCCTTATAGGAATTACTTTGCAAGTGCATGTGATTATGTTACATCTCCGTACCACTTCGGTTTGCTTTTTATTGCTGTGTTCTGGAGCTCTTCGAAAAGACTGATGGCATGATTTATCTTCCTTTTCACTTCCTCATTGGTGACATGGTCTTTGTAGGAGATGCCTAGGAAATCTCGAAAGCATATCATCTCTGCTGCTTGTATCCTCTTCTCACTGTCTGCTGTCAAGGTCCATGATTCACAAGCATACAAAAAGTTTGAAATGACCAATAAGCGTACCAGTCTACTCTTAAATGCCTGTTCGATGTTCCTGTCATTCCAGATGACCTTGAGTTTCGTAAGTGCTCTTGTGGTCTGTGCGACCCTGGAGAGTATTTCAGGTTTGGATCCCTCATCTGAGATTATTGCGCCAAGGTACTTGAAGTTGCAGATGGTTTCCAGATTTTTCCTATCAATCCTAATGTCAGTACTGATGCCATTGATCTTGTTGGTCATCAGTTTTGTCTTCTCTGCACTGATCTGCATGCCATGGGCCTTGGACGTCTTTCAAGGCTCTCCACTAGTCTCACAAGTTTCTCTTCTTTGCCTCCAAAGCCGTCGATACCATCAACAAAGCGCAAGTTGGTTACTGCCCTGCCTACTACGCTGACTGTTCACTCATAGTCTAGTGTGTCTGTCATGATCATCTCGAAGAAAACGTTAAAGAGACTGGGCGAGAGTAAACAACTTTGTCACACTCCAACTGTTGTTCTGAACCAGTCCCCTATGCTGCTACTGTTGAAATAGACTGCACTGGTGGCCTTGTTGTAGAGTTGTTCTATCACTCTGATCAGATTGGCATTGGTGCTATACAGTCGGATGGTGGCCCATAAGGCTGCGTGCCAAACTCTGTCGAATGCCTTCTTAAAATCCACGAAAACATGGTAGAGATCTTGTTGGTGTTGGAAATACCTTTCGCACAGAATCCTAATGATGAGAATTTGTTCAGTTGTGCTACGACCCGGTCCAAAACCCTCCTGTTCCTCCGCGATGATCTTTTCAGCTTCTGGTTTCAGTCTCTTTAGTAAGATCTTCAACATGACTTTGCTGGGATGACTGGTCAGGATGATGGTGCAGTAGTTCTGGCATTGCAGTAGGCTGCCTTTTTAGGGGAGGGTGATAATAACTTTCTACATATTAACAATAGCAAAAATGAAATTTGCCAATAGCTCCACTGAATTTTTTAAATGGGACCTGCTACGAAGCCACAGATTTTCGCTTGGTTTATGGATACATCTTGAATTCCAATTCAGAAAAGAATATCAAGCGACTGCGCGGTTTCAAAAACCTTCCCAGATCAGAATTTTTATAAGGACATATTCCTGGTATTTATGTTTTTAACACGTGTTCTATCTCTTCTATTGCAGCACTGATGGCAATACGCATATTACTGGTAAGTAAAGGTATTGCTGTTTGTGCAATAACTTTTGTTTTCGAAATCGTCTTTATTTTAGTACTGTTGTGTTGTCAACCATTTTGATTTTGTTACCCACCGCTACTTTGAAAGTGAATTTAATGTCAAGTGAACTTTTGTTGAGTGAAATCAGTGTATGCATCGGAACGCTAATTTATTCCTGCCTCTATGTATGTATATTTTTCCTTTGTATGTATGAATACAGGTATGTATATGAACTCCATTTGCTTCTCCGCTTTGTATCGTTGAGCACTCTTGAGATTGGTGACGTTGACCACGCTCACTGTTCCTGTAGGGGTTCGAGCGCACTTGTTATTAGTTTCTAAATTCTGTTTGTTCGCATGCCCATCACTGCCCCATTGATTGCCCTGGTGGCCATTGATTTGGGTCTTTTTATGGTTTGTATAGAGCGTAAACACTCAGATGTTCAAAACCGCCCAGAAGTGTTAAAGCGAAACGAAATATATATATAGTTCGATCTTTTGAAACTTGTCTTGCTGTCCCACAGCTCATCAGTGTATATTGAGGGCTCATAATGCCTGTACTTAAACAAATATCTCTTTCAGCTTCCATTGAGACCCTATATATTGCATGCATGTTTGTCTGAGTAATTATGGGTGGGAAAAGATGGATGAAACTATATTGATGCAAATAGGTTAGGAAATGTAATTAGACACCACTTGACTTGCACTTGCTAAATGAAAGCTTTTCGAATCAAATATAAACTGTGATCCTGAACCATACAATGAATTAGGACGAATTAGGTGAACTGCAAACCCCACCTGCCAAGTTATTGACGAAGAGCTATGTAACCAGTCAATAGGTACTAATATAAAAATATCACCATAACAAACCAACTTTCGTTGAAGAGGAGCGTATACTTAAATCTCAGAAAAAAAGGATACGACAAATTCCAGCCTGAGAAGAATGAAAGAACTCTGGTTAGACCGAATACGATACCAAAGAGTAAAGCTTGCAAAATATGTTGAGAAGAGGAGAAAAAACAGGATTATTTTAGATTCCAGTGTGATTTTAAAAGATACTTCAGGACATTGGAAGAAGATGGCTCACGCGGAGACATGCCAGTTATGAGTAGGTATGTGGTAAAGGAAAGAAAGGAACTGAAAAAGGAAGCCGTAAAGAGAAAAGGATGGACAGCCCGAAGAATCGACGATGTACAAAATTATTGGTGGATAAAGTTCTATTCTCGTTTATGAGCACTCACCGGAGCATTTTTCCGCCGTTAAGGAAAATAAATCTGTGATACCGACCGATAAAGTACACCATGAATGGATGTTGAGAGTTTAAAACTGGATCAGCATACCAAAAGAAGTGGTAACATAGCTATCGGAGTTTATGAAAAACTGGAAAACAAGAGTGGAGATATGGAGTAAAGGGGTAATGCTAACAAGTATGTGGATCTACATTTCATGCGTGTTCATGAAAGGGGACAGCTTTTCGCCAGTTGGCTTTTGTATTTCGGCAATATGTTTTCTATTGCGACAAAGTAAAGGTAACAGGATGAGGCCACCTTGAAATGGATGTATCAGTCTAGCACATAGCCAGTTTCTATACTTCTTGAAGCGATATTAAGAAAATCAAGAAACTCTTAAAGACGTGAAAGACATTAGAGAGCTAGATCAAGTGATGAAGAGAGGGATGAGAGCAAATCATATATATTGGGGAACTACGCAAGTGAAGAAAGATTGTACTTGAAGAAAGAGAGCGGTGGAGGTGGGGTGAAGTCCACGAGGAATGCTTACCAAGAGCAAGACTCGCAGTTGCTTGTTATATGGCTTGCTCGAGAAATAACTGGATTAAAGATGTATGGAGGAGAGAAATGTTGAAGGGGAATGCAATTGTGCACGAAGCAAAAAAAGCAATGGAAGATATTGGAGTAAGAATCCATTTTCTGGAAGGCCAAATATCGATTGAAGGGGAAACAGTTTCAAGGAGGATGGAAGCCAGCATGGAAGAAGTTGAAAAGCAAGCAGAAGAGTGTTAAAGCTTGAAAAATCGAGAGTTACAAAGGAAAAGAACATCAAAGCAGGGTCTATAAAGACCAGGAACAGCAGTGTCATTTGTGTCTATTCCAGAACCTCAATCCGAGGGAGACAGCGGCTATAATGGCGATGTTGGAGCAGATGGTTGAGAGTAGGTCTTGGGAACAAATAGAAGGACTAGTGGAGGAAGGGAGGTGTAAAATATGTGTCCAACATAGAGAGTGAAACACCTAGTAGCTGGTTGTTAGAAGCTAAATAATAGTGAATACTTATCCAGACACAACAGAGCGTTGATAATTGTAACAGTGGCATGGGGAAAGGAGTGCAGTTTAACTGGCAAGGCGTTGTTTGACATAACAGTGATGGGACAGAAGAACTGCTCTTAAAGGTGACAGGGCAAGGCTGGTATGGGTCCTTGCGTTCCACCTGCGCAAGACAACGTCCTCGAGACGACCAGATTTGATCCTTGAAATAGAGGAAGAGAAAAAGATATTAATATGCGATGTGGCTTGCCCGCAGCAAAAGAATATTGATGCGAAGAGAATGGAAGAGGTAACGAGGTATAGAGGATGTTAATGTATAACAAAAATATTGTTCATAGGGTCAATTCTGGCCCTATACAAGGCGAAATTTGGTAGTTAAATTTTATTTGGCCTATTGTATGTATTTAAGTAGCCATTGAAAATGAAATAAAATAATAATAAATGATAATAATAAAAATAATGATAATTAATAGTAATAATAATTTAAGAATAAAAAAATAAATATTTGGTTACTAACTGTGCAGAAACTTTTAATCGAGATTAAGAGCAAAAAAGTGCACGAGGCTTTCATCTTAATTCTGCTCAGTTTGTCAGGAGGGTTTTTGAATCTCAAGGGTTTTTTTCCTTCGTTTTTTCGTTACCAGCCTTTTCTCTTTTGTTTTCGGGCTGAAAGATGCCGTTGTAGGAGAAAATTTTGGAGCGATGAGAAATTTCCATGCTGGGCACTCTGACTGACTCCACGCAGTTGCTTTTATTTAAGTTCCAAAGTAAGCTGTTCTTGCTCGTAGAATCGACCCACAAATTTCTTCCTTGTACTACGGCTGCGCCAACCAGCGATTTTCGAGAAACTTTCTGGCGCGAAATTCAACGACTTAGTTAACCTT
The DNA here is from genome assembly GCA_003991215.1 of Morbakka virulenta. Lineage (NCBI taxonomy): Eukaryota > Metazoa > Cnidaria > Cubozoa > Carybdeida > Carukiidae > Morbakka > Morbakka virulenta. The sequence continues at coordinate 3,927,349 of RDPX01000004.1, forward strand.
TACGAAAAAGGGAATTTTAAAACCAGGATGATATATATCTTGTAATGTTACTTCTCGTCAAATCATTGTCAACACTTAAATTTTTTAGTTCAATATAGCTTCATGAGCAATAGTTGTTAAACACTGTGTCCATTAACGGTTTTAATCTTCCGCCAAGCATTGAGTAGGAAGGCGTTTCCTGTCATTTGCAATGAAACATGATTTCATGTGATTGTGATTGCTTTCATTAGTCAGTGAAGGAACATGTTTGTTGTTTTTTTTCTGCAGGATCATGACGTTAAAGAAGAGAACATAATGTTTGTTTCCTTGATTATGGCCAAGCCAGGTTAGAAAGAGTTCCCATGTTATATAAGGCAAACATTTGATTTTTTTGTGTAACTAGAGTTTATGGCTTTGTTACATTTAAAAGAAAGCGGTGAAATGTTTCCATTTCGTTTTTTCGTACACTCAATATTAAGTGCCTTCATATACTATGCCTATTTATTTCTTAGCCTATAACGACTGACTACGACTGATTTATTTACCCGAGATTGATTATTTTAAGGAGAAAACTCGCCAATATCGCGTTATTGTTTTTAGTACAGGTTGTTATAGTTGTTGCTAGTTTATCTCCTGTGTACTGCAATAATACTTGATCTTTTCCTACCAAGTAGTGATCGTTCTTTTTGCAGAGGCTACGAATTTCTGAATGCTAAATAGTCCCCTACACCATTACATTTCCAATGTGAAACCTGGTAACACTTGGTTTTTGGATGAAGAACTTATACTCATTGAGTACCTTTCTGGTATTGCGCTTGAGTTCATGAACTTTTGCCTGGGATTAGTTACCATAGCAGCACTGTACTGTACACTGTCAGAAACTTACTGTTATGTGAATTATGTATCAAATGTATCAAACAGTGACAAAAGAATTTGAACGGAACTGTCACTACTCATCCAAAAGATATGTCGTGTGTGATCTGAGAAGCTTGTCAATTAGAAACCTATTTGTGACTTTATTACTTGTTAAAAAGCTGAAGAAATAATTTGTGATTTATAAAAAATTGTACTGTAATCAAGGCTCTGGGTACCATTTTTTAATCGGACAAGGACGTCAGGAAGGGCTTACCGCCAACAAATTCCATACTGTCACAACAAAGTCTCTCTGAAGGGCACCGTCTGAGCCCAGGGTCAGGTAATTTAGAGGTCATAGGCAATAGTCAGCTCTTTTGTAAAGATGAGGAGAAAATTTTTAAAAATTTGTGAACTTTATGGACTCAGAGGAAGCCATAGAGCTAAGTTTCGAGAGATACTTTTCCCATCGTCAGGCTCTGACGATGGAAGAAGTAACTCTCGAAACTTACCCCAGAAAAAGCTTACGACTTAAGACATGATAAAGCTCTTACATCTAAGGAGAAAAGTTTTTCATGATTTTGCTTTGTATCTGTATATGTATGTTTACATACATTTATATATAGTAGTGTAATAGTAGTAGTAGTTTAGTATTAATAGAGGAAAACCATTCACCATTTGCTATATGTTTTTCATATATAGCCTCGCATATATGACGGAATTGTGAATAAATAGCCTCCAACGCTCAAAATTGCAGGGCATTTTTGCCTTCCATTACAGAGCGTTGGAAACTATTCATTTACACTCATCGTCTCATTTGTTTTCTACACCAATTAAGTTCCCGAATGGCTAGCAAGATACAACAAAGTAGGCTAACCTCAATTCTTTGTTTGCTCACATTAAAAAAGATACCATTTGATTTTCTTATCCTGGCCTCATGTTACAGACGAGTGGAAGAGAAATGAGACAAAATTTTGCAGTATCAAACACGAAAGTGAACACTAGAAACAAAAATCTATATGTCCACGTCCCAAGAGTCAAATTGGAATATGGGAGACAGTCAATTCGTTACATGGGAGTTAAAGTTTTTAATGAAATCCCACTAAAACTTAGAAGCAAATATACAGAAATGAATTTTAAAGATATTTTAAAAGAACATAGGTTCTTGATTTTATCAGGTTCTTATATTTTTACAGATCTTTTTTTTTTCTGACAGGACACGTGTTGATAACAGTATTTGTATATATTACTTTTTAATTGTACATTTATTGAAACGTTTCTATCCTGTATAAATATACGTAATAAGTAAAAAAGGTGATTGTAACAACTCTTAACTGAGCAAATTAGGGGCAGAGTGGAGAAGGTACCAATTTAAGTTATTAAGAAAGAATACATTTTCGGACTACACATATGTGTCATACAACACAAGCAACAAATTTATAAATCACTCTTATTTAAAAGAATGTTCTTGAAAGTTGGCTGATTAGTTTTGTTTATTCGTTCGTCACATTCGAATCCATTCTTACTCAAATGACTCTGATTTAGCTATCCCGGAGCATCATAAACTATCCAGATACTTGATTTGATTTCACTGAACGGAAAGGCTAATGTCACAGGGGAGGGTACAAATACCTAGTGATGCTTCCCCAGCTCTATCCTTGGGAGAACTACTCAACTTTGAGTTAGTGGTTATTGATTTTTGTACATATTGACTAAAGTAGGGAATAACTGGTAAAAACCAATTACTCTACAGCATCCATAATTTATTTTCAATCTAGGGGTTCACACAATTGCCTACGCCTTTCCTAAAGTTAAAATTGTTACAAGTTCCGTCGATCCTGAAACAAACGAGCATTTTCATATTGTCCCGGGAATAGGTAAGTACAGTGGTTCGCCCGACAATGCAATATCAGACTTTTCTATTGTATCTACCAATACTCATTGTTGAATTTACTTGACTATTACATCAGTCAGACTTGACAAACAAGATACCTTGTATAATACTCTAATCTACACGGGGCTATCACTCGTGAAAAATATGTAGATTTACACTAAGTCAAATATTATCCATGGCATATCTCTTGCAATAGCAACCGTATATGGTAGTAATAGAGATCGTTTATAATACTGACATAATGCGAACTTGCATCCTGCTCTATTTTTGTGCAATACCTATTCCTAAGATAAAAATTGATCTTATTATTGAATTCAATTTTTTTGCAATCTTTTTTAACTCATGCTGGGCTATTATTTCCCCAGCCCTTGTCACTGCAGGTACCCACATACCGACTAATTTTCTTTCAAGACAGACATATCTGCGCGCAACAACACGGAGTGCAAGATAAACAGTGAAAATCATATTAAAGCGAGGGATTTGGAAATAAAAGAGAATTATATTTCATGTTATTATTATGGTTGATGTCACAGTATCGTCAATTGTCAAGGCATAACAAAAGGTCTCAGACAGAGAGTACTTTCCTAAGAATATGTGCTGTTCCAAGGAGGGCAAATATTTGCCAGTAGTCACATTTCTATCCGGATGACCATTTGCTCCTGGAAGAATGTCTACTTTTTTTAAATTGATCCTAATGCTCCAATAAGAATTGGTACAACTTTAATTTTTGCTGCTAAGCTTTCCAACATTCTTCATATCACTATTTTTGGCTGGTATATATTAATTTCTTTCTTCAACTTCTTTATCTGCAATGCCTTTATTTCTAAGTATTGCAACATCTATTATGAGGCACTGCCCTTATTTTAACGTCGTGTAAGATTATATCTGGTCTTAGGTAATTTATTAAACTCCCCTTCTGAATATCAAAGGTCCAAAGAATCTTTGAGACTTTATTGATTAATGTTATTGTTATTATTATTATTATTTATATTATTATTATTATTATTACAAGCGTATGTTGATATNCATGCTGGGCTATTATTTCCCCAGCCCTTGTCACTGCAGGTACCCACATACCGACTAATTTTCTTTCAAGACAGACATATCTGCGCGCAACAACACGGAGTGCAAGATAAACAGTGAAAATCATATTAAAGCGAGGGATTTGGAAATAAAAGAGAATTATATTTCATGTTATTATTATGGTTGATGTCACAGTATCGTCAATTGTCAAGGCATAACAAAAGGTCTCAGACAGAGAGTACTTTCCTAAGAATATGTGCTGTTCCAAGGAGGGCAAATATTTGCCAGTAGTCACATTTCTATCCGGATGACCATTTGCTCCTGGAAGAATGTCTACTTTTTTGAAATTGATCCTAATGCTCCAATAAGAATTGGTACAACTTTAATTTTTGCTGCTAAGCTTTCCAACATTCTTCATATCACTACTTTTGGCTGGTATATATTAATTTATTTTTTCAACTTCTTTATCTGCAATGCCTTTATTTCTAAGTATTGCAACATCTATTATGAGGCACTGCCCTTATTTTAACGTCGTGTAAGATTATATCTGGTCTTAGGTATTTAATTAAACTCCCCTTCTGAATATCAAAGGTCCAAAGAATCTTTGAGACTTTATTGATTAATGTTATTGTTATTATTATTATTATTTATATTATTATTATTATCATCATCACCATCATTATTAGTTATTAACATCATCGTTTTCATCATCATCAAGATTATGTTATTGAAATTGGACGCAACCGTAACGAGCAACTTTTCAGCAGGTTTTTGTACAACAACACAAATACCGAAAACTGACGTATGGTTGGCAACATATCGAAGACATTTTTTTTGGAGGGTCCTTAGTAGCCATATATTAAATAAGTGTCAATTTTTTGTCTATTTACATAGGGCTTTTTAGTTAAACGAAACTTAAAGGTATTTTTTTGGCTGTGAATCTGGTTATCAACTTGTTTGCACGGCACAAATTTGATTCTTTTTTTATTATCACATTTTTCATTTAAAGTTCTCCCCCTCTCTCTCTCTCTCTCTCTCTCTCTCTCTCTTGAGATTTTATTGATTTTAATGTGTTTGCCAATACAAAACCATCATGCAATACCTTTCTCTAACAGAGCCTAGTTTCATCTCTATTAGTTACAGGACATGTCTGGTGATCACTATTCTGTCACCCTTCATTCTTACAAAACGATTTGTTCTAGTTTGGTAGACCTAGTTATTCATGCATTTATAAATATTTCTTTGAATTTTTTTGTTTGTAGAGACAAGCATTTCTTTTTAAGTACTTCCTGGTTTCACTTAGAATTAAATCTGCGTTCTGCTTGCCTCATTGCATTTTCCAGTTCTTTACCATTTTTACGTTATTTGTGTATTGTATATCGTGCATTGTATTGTACTTATGTATGTATTTTGTGTAGCTAGTGGAGCACTGAAAATACTATCGCCTATATATCGCCTACAGTATAGTCATCTTACTTTTGTGACCTCTTGAGCTTAAGTCCTTAACCAGTAACACTGTTGACCCATTTTTTACCTTTGTTGGAGCGTAGAGTGTTTTGCGTACTTCTTCATTTTTTGTCCAGCTGTCGTTTACACTTTTCCGTGCTAAAGGTTTGAGGGTTTCATTATGGCACTTTTTTTTTTCTGCTCTTTCTTTATAAAATCTGCCCCAATTCCCTTTTTTGTACCACGATTGGTAAATACAATACCTGTTACGTACTGGAAGGATAGCACCTCTTCACTCCCTATGTCACTTGGTATGATTTACTTTTTAACTTTGCATTTAATCTTATCCGCATAGTTTTGTCAACATTGATGCGGAAACCAAGTTTTCTCCCGTTTTCCTCCAGAGGGGTTGTGTTGTCTTGCGTCTGTTGGTAGTTGTGTGAGATAAGCACCAAATCGTCAGCATTGCCCACGTCATCACGTTTTACCCGAAGCATTCATTGTACGTCCTTTCTGTTACGAAAAGTGGTATTTTTCATGATTCTGTCAATGGCCAGTAAAATAAGGCAAAGATGTAAGAGGCAACCAATAAAGTTCATACACAAAGAGGTCATTCACTCCAGTGAGTGTGCAGTTGTGTTATACAGTTTGTTACAATCTGATCCACAGAGGATCACACTCATCCAAAAGCTGATTGTTGCTTTCTGATAATTTTTTCCACTGCGACATCATTCGGTCTAAAATAATTCAGTTCAAGACCTAAAGCAGTTAGTTATGATAGCATTATTCTACAGTAATTCTGAAGACCAGTTTCCATTTTCAGGAACTTTAACAATGAGTCCTTTATGAAATTCATGTGGCATATCCTTCTTCATTTAAGTGACCAGAAAAAATTGGTGTAGCATTGCTACTGCCTGTTCTCAAGTCTGCTTTTAATACCTCAGGAGGTATCCCATCAGGCCTTACCTTCCTACCGGAATGCATTTCGCTCTTGTTTTCTGCTTTTGTCGGAGGCTCATTGTTTATGGCCCAATGTCTGCAACATTGATTAATACTTGTTTCTTGGGAGACTCTCAATCAATCACCTCTTTAAAGTGCAAGACGTAAAGTGCGTCTTGCATGGTAGTTTTTCTTTTGCACCTGCCTTTTTTAAAATTTTGACGTTTTTTCCAGCTGGGAGGCTTTTTTTGCAAAACACCTTGCGTTTTTTGCCCGTCATTGCTTGTCACTACAGCTACGTATCCCCCTTTGCCAAGTTCGGCGATACGCTTAATTTCATGATGTCTTATCTTACTCTTGTTGATTGGAGTTGGTTTCATAACATTTTGTCTAGCATTGTTTTTTCTATTGTTGGTTCTCCTATACTTTTTTTGTTTGTTTTAGTTATCTTGAATGATCCTTGACTTTTTCCCTCGCTTTTGGATATTTATTACTTCACAATCTCCTATCCGCCAATGATCTTTTTGCATACCTCATTAACACTGAGGTATCCGATTTGGTTGTAAATTTCTGCTTTGTCCAGTAAATAAACCTTCCCTAAGCAACTTTTTAACATGCTTCACCCTCATCTGGGGCATCGCCTGTTTCTTGATATAAAGTTACAGATTTCAGACAGCTAGATGGTAAACTGAATCGGCATTTAATGGTGCAACTATTCACAGGATGGGTTCAGAGTGGTACTGAAACAATTGCACCTAGTGGTAGTGACAAGGTCAAACCACATTCTTACCCATGGTTTGATGTTCATTGATCTTCTTTACTGCTAATCTCAATCATTTTTATGTTACATTTCAGGGTGACAAAACTGATGAATCTCGGGTTTGTTTCAGACGTGCTTGCAATGCTTGTAAAGGGTAATTTATGATGCTAAATCTTGCTATGCTGACTGCGTTTGTGGATTTTTTTAAAAAATAATCTTGGAAGTCGAGATTTGTAGAAGACTTTTAATAGTGTTTTGCTTTCTGGCAAGTCGATTATTTCACCACTTTTGATGGCGTTCGGCTTCCTTTGGCTACTAGAGAAAAGGCTGATCTATATCCCAGATTATATTCTCCAAATATATGATAATGATAATGATAATAATAAATGATAATAATAATAAATGATAATGATAAATGATAATGGTGTTTCTTTGGTTGATTTCACAATGCAACTGATAAGATTTTTAACTCTATTATCATAAATCCAAGGTTGGTTGCGAAAGGTATGTATGAGATTGATCTACCTAAAGCTTTTGGTAATTGCTTTATGGTGTCCTTTTCGACGCTATTAATTCCATATATGTACGTGTTTGACCGGATGGGTTTCTGAATGTATACTTCTTTGATTTTAGGGAATTTCGGCAACAGATATTTTGGTACTTATTTGGATTAAACGATATGAACTTTGGAGGTCTTGACATTGGAGGAGATATTACAGAATTATGTCACAAAACCTGCATGCGCTGCTATATTTTTGAAAGGGAATCCCCTGAAGGTGCTTATAAATATACAAAAGTTTCTTTCTTTACATATTTAATTTAGGCTGTTGTGATACAAGTAAGATTAGGACTTTTTTTGTCGTACAAAATTCTGTGGCCACGTTGAAGCGAAGATGTTCTTGTAAAGATTCTTAAAAGTTATTAGCGGCTTTTCGCAAGCAGAAAGCTTGGGGTCTATCCGTAATTTGTCTAACAATATTTTAGGCAGAAATTTATTATCCAAGTGTTACAAAGAAGGCCTTAAAAGTAATATTATTCAAGAACTGTACCTCATTTTTACATACAACATTGCCAAGGAATATTTGGAACACATTACCTGTATGTGTGTGCATAAAATCTTTTCGTAATAGATAGCCCACGCGAGTGAAGAAACGCTTGCCTACTTGCTCTTGCACGTGCAATTGCCTGGGTAAAAATAACCCATAAACAGAATTGTGTTAATGGCAAACCTAATGTAAAGCTCTTACATTGTTTATCAAACCAGTCTGGTGGTATAGATGGAAAAGATTAAGAATTAAAGAAAGGTGAAAAATATGTATGCTCCGAACTGGGTGCGAACCAGTCCTCAGGATTATCATGGCCTTATGCTTTACCGTCTGACCTAACGATTCTACTCTGTTAACCTGTTTTTATTGCAACCATATCTTTCAATGCAGCCCAGCTGCTATAGGTCCAGTGGATTGGGATGAGATGCCCAACGATAGAAAATGGGGGAAAGAATGGCCCATTAAAGGGAATTCGTCGTCATCGTAATCATCATCGTCGTCACGGTCGTCTTCTTCTTTTTCTTTTTCTTCTTCTTCTTTTTCTTCTTCGTCTTCTTTTTCTGTTTCTTTTGCTTTTGCTTCAGGCGACTCCCATTTTCTGCAGAAGTCTTCACTTCTTGGTATCTCGTGCATCCTCGTGACTCACTCGGACAGTCTCCATAACCTCTTTGATGTTGTCACTTGATTGTCTCTTTGGTCGGCCTCTTTTCCTTTTCCCAGGTATTCATATGCCCGTAACACTCTTTGTCACATGTTCAGCTATTCGTCTTTCCACGTGTCAATACCACCTTGGACGACCTGTCAACAATTCTCCCTAATAACCCTCACTCTTAAATTTTCTCGAATTTCAGCATTCCAGGTCCTACTGTTAAACGTGTGTCCACATGCTCACCTATTCATTTTCATGCGCAGTGTCGCTAGTTTCCTCTCTCTTTTTCGTGAGAAAATTAGGAAGATATTAAATTGATGATTTGAGTAGGAACATTGCACCGATAACGCAATTTGTTTGAGCATATGACTATGATAGCCATAAATACTAATTTGAACCCAGCTTGGTGCACATTTTTTTCCCCTTTTCTACAAAACCATGATAATAAAATAGTATAATAAAAGTTGGGCTCACATGTCAAGTCACATTGACGAGAATGCAGCAGTATGATTTTGAAAGAATACAAGCAATTATAAATACCCATCATACTTATACCATTATATAGTACTTATATATTTATAACTGTAAATCATAAAGGTTAAGTAAGATAAATTATAACAGGATAATACGATACTAAAACAGGGCAGACAGCTTAGTGATCAGTACATTTCCACTGTTAACAAGTGCACATGGCTTCGGTTTTGGGGGTTGGATTTTGGCTTCAATGAGGGCATTTTCCCAGGATTTCTTCATTGATTTAGTTGCCGGATTTATTTGACCGTTCTCAGTCCAGTTCGGCAAATAATAGTGATTAACAAGCTCCACCCACGTCGGAGTCACCAGCTTTAACTAAGATAAAATTCTATATCAGTAGATTTCGTAATAGGATTTGTCAACTGATCTAATGTTATCGTTTTCTTCCAGATTTTTAAACAAACACAATTAAACCTAAAGGGCGTTCTCACTTTAGATGGTGGTTTTTTCTGTTTTCCAGAAAATTAGTGATACACCACACAACTTACCCTTATGCTCAAGGCATAAAAGGCTTTCTGAAAGGGCACATGTGTCGTTTATACATGGAGGGGGCTCCCTTTTTGCGGAATTTTAGTTTAGTATAGGAAAAAAGTTTGATCCATGCAAATTGGTTAAGAAGTATTTACAAACCCCTTTGGCCCGATACTATTTTTGCTTTATCACGGGAGTAGCTACAGTTCAAAAGATGTCTTGGTGCAGCATATGACCGCTTGCGTCAGTTTTTACCAGTCATTCACTGCCGTTTTGGGGTTTTTCCGATATTTATAACACAAACAGTTATAGATCCGAATAGTTTGGCGGAAAAGGTATATTCTTGTAGAACTGCAATTAAGACTTTTATTACCCACAATTTGGGCAGAAATCAGCGAAAGCAAAAGCGTCCCTCCATCTTGGCTCATAAAAATATGTGATCAGCCATACCTTCCCCCCCCCCCCNATAGGAAAAAAGTTTGATCCATGCAAATTGGTTAAGAAGTATTTACAAACCCCTTTGGCCCGATACTATTTTTGCTTTATCACGGGAGTAGCTACAGTTCAAAAGATGTCTTGGTGCAGCGTATGACCGCTTGCGTCAGTTTTTACCAGTCATTCACTGCCGTTTTGGGGTTTTTCCGATATTTATAACACAAACAGTTATAGATCCGAATAGTTTGGCGGAAAAGGTATATTCTTGTAGAACTGCAATTAAGACTTTTATTACCCACAATTTGGGCAGAAATCAGCGAAAGCAAAAGCGTCCCTCCATCTTGGCTCATAAAAATATGTGATCCCTTATAACAGTTACTTCCATTGAAAGTGGAAATGAATAGTGTAAATATTAAGCCGATTAATTTTATTGTAATCCTAAATTGCAATTTGTTGGAATATTTCATTTTAATCTTTAATCAGCGGCATTACCTTTGGAAAATGCTGTTATAGAATGTAAGATCGCGGAAGTTGGTGTTACCGGTTTATACAGGTATTCACGAGAAGAGCCTTTCTTCATTTAATTAGATCAGAACACATCAGTACCTCATGCAGTCCCAATATTTTTTCTTTCCGTATTTTGTATTGTATTGTCATCTTCGTTATCGTGATCATCGTTTTCTTAATTTACGGTAAGAATTTGACATCCGTTATGCGGTAAGAATTCGTAACTGTTTTTAATCATTGCATGGTTTTCATTGGTTATTGCCTTCTTAACTGCACTTTTTTCTGTAAGGTTTGTAAAGAATCGGAAAAAAAAATTTGCATATAGAACGCATGAAAGATCGGTTTTAACAATCACTTATCCACCATGCCATGCCGCTTAACTTATGTTCTGTTTTACTTTACTTTCCTCCTTTTGAATCGAAAATTACAAAATTAACAGTATTCTTCAATATATGGTTCTTATTACGAGTATTTTGTTTTAACTTTGCAGCAGTATTCATATCGTATTCATCACAAATTTTTTATTTGAGCTGAAATTTAAACCGGTTATTTAAATAAAGTAGGGGGCTGGAAACTGCATTATTGGAACAGCAGTTACAATAACTGCGGGGAATAGAAGTCAAGCATACGTAAGGTAATATAAAGCCGTGGTGTAATGGTTACTGGGGCTGGGCAGTAACTAGAAGGTTTTTGGTCCCTTTGATTGCACGAAACCACAGGAAGTCCCTTATTGGATCAAAAGCACTTTTGAAAACATCCTTACTCTATGCATGATAAACAAATACCAGTACTAATGGAGATGTTGGAGTTTCTTTTATTAATTATGCTAAGATGTTGTAATACCGGGGGATTTTTTACTGCAGTCCATTTTCGTTTACTGAGACGCACATCCTTTTCCTATAACAAACTCTGGTATGGTATTTTTAAGTTGGTCAGAAATTTGTTATACTGGATTCAATTCTGACATTTCATCTCCCTAATCTTTCTCGCAAAGCAATGTTCTGCCTCGAATTGTTCTCAAGCTTCAAAATGTTGCAGAATGTGTGCAAAGCAATATTTAACTCTGATATTTAGGGTTATTTATTTATTTATCTTTAAATGTGACACAGGAATTAGTAAATCTGGACATTTATAATAGTGAAATTTTTTAAAGCGGATATCATATACTCGATACTTTAGCTGCAGACAAAGACATGTTAATTTGGATGCGTTTTATTTTAATCTATTGATTATTTAGCTGTATAGAAACCTTTTTTCGTGATGTTAGTGGATAAATATGTACTAAAAGATTACCCTGACGTTTGGTACGTTAGACTCTGCCATCGGAAAGTTCTTAATTACTTGGCACGGGTGTAGGGATTTAAGAATTGGTCTATGCAAGCACACCAACCTTTAAAAAACTGACTTTAGGAAGTCTTTAGGATTGACACCTTTTGCAATTTGTATAAGTATATCAAGCTAGAGTATGTTTGCTACAAGATACATTTTATTTGTTTAGGGAGAATATAGGTGTTCTGTAAATATATCGTCAGAAACTAAAATAGCATGAAACGCGTTTTATTATGTCTATTCTGTTGTGTTTCTAGTAGTTTCATGAGATTGCTTTCCCCTTTACTGCTACCCTCATAACTTGTCTTTAGTTTTTATTGCTTCTCGGCTGAATATAATCTTTGTAAGAGTCTTCGTAACAAGAACCTTGCAACTAGGTTAACCTGCCCTATCCATGTCTTCTTTTTCTGCAGCTCAACTTTTCAGTGCCCCTCGACCCTTGTTATGAACAATGCAGTTTTTAAGAACCCTAAAAGTTGTAGAGATCTAGAGAAAATAGGAAGTGGCGTAAGCGGTACCCGCGTGTGGATGCTGACTTTAGTTTTTATTGAAGAAAGTAAAGGATATTTCGAGGGTTCAGTGCCAGAACCAAGTATCTTGTTTTCGGCTAATTTAACAGGAGAACGTTTTACGTGTTTTGCCTGGAGTGACTTATACACAAAATTCAGTACTTGATTTCGGTTCCAATCAATAAATATTGGTTACTGGACTAAATACAGTTGTTCACATAAAAGACAATGACAGTATCTATCAACTGACACCAAAAAGTAAAAAATGCTAGAATTGCTATGTACTGGGTTCTGACACTGAACCCTCGATTCAGTATGTCACTACTTGTTAAAGGGGTTTCTTCTCAGAAAAAGAGGGGATTCTTGTTCACCCCGGCAGGGCCGTAAGCCACTATTTTAATTCAATAGGAATTAAGAGACGGAAAGGAAGAGGAAAAATAAGAAAGCGTAAGAAGACAAAAAGCACCGGATTACCCGTCATAAGACCAGCGTTATGAAAATGAACTAGTCTATTGTGTCTTCAGCTATGACATGACACCAATTTTCACAAAAGTAAAACGCACATCACAACAAATACAAAAATTTCATCGGAATAGTCACAGTATATTATAACATTTCAGCTCGAAAAATCACAATTGAGTATACTTCTTTGTCGATATCTTTCTTATCTTCGCTTTCATTCTTGTCGATTTCCAACTTTTCCTTTCGTAAACCAAACGCATTTCCGAGGCGAGAGCTGCACTTTTCGAGAGGTACTTTTACACCTTTTTGTGCAAGATAGCAAGATTCAAAACTCTTCTTACTCGTGTCTGAAGAAATGGCGTTTACGGCTCTGCTGACCATGTTAAGGACTTCTTCTTAAGTTTCTTTGGGTTTCCGGCAGACGTGTATTCCGGCCGAGTAAAAAAAGTCGGGTCTTGTGATTGTGGAACTCAAATGTAGAAGAAATGTGGAAGATCAAACAACCGAAAAAGTAGGAGTTATAGTTTATACTGTTTTCAGCTTTCATCTCGGGATCATACGTGTTAAGAAAGGCTCCTATGATTACAGTTTAACCTTGGGAGTAATCAGTATCGTTTTTTAAAACTTTATTAACTCGTAAATCGAAATGGATTTATTTGGAGGAAATTAATATAGTCATTCCTAGTTGTCTTGAAGGAGTGTGATTTTCAGCTATCGTCCACTGAATTGCGGCCTTCAGAGCAGAGTTACTCTTGAGCTTATTTATTTTGTTTTCTGTTTTGTATGTAAAGAAATTTTGCTTTGTGATACCAGATGGAGTAAGTATTACTGTTTAAGTAGAAGATGTATAATTTTGAATCTTTTACCTGCTCGAGTTTATGGAGTACTGAAAGAGAAATAAATAAATACTCTACCAAGAGTATTATTTATTTATTTATTTTGGTATGTGAGGATAGTGTCGTGTCCAGGACCATTACAAACGTACACTGCCCTGCAAGACTTCCTGTACATTTAATGGTTTTTTTATATTTCATCAGAACCTAAGAGGATTGGCAGGATAAAAACATCTATTGGCAGATTTGTTATTCAACGAAGTAAACGTACTCTAAAATCTTAGAGCGATGTGTCTGTAATCACTCGTACTCCACCTACAATTCACAATCTACTTTCACTGGCGCCATTTCGTTTTCGTAAGAAACTTGGTACGGAATCGGAAGCTATACATTTTATTGAGGAGATACGTAAACAAATGGATCATGGATATCTTATATGTATATCGTTTGTCGATCTTAGCAAGAAAATTTAACACGGTAAGCCATCCATTGGGCCTCGATAACCTTCTGGAGTATGGCACTTCTACCAATAAAAAAATCATATACTACTTACAACCTTTATAACAGAAAAATGTTAATTTACCTTAAAAGGAGCATGGTCTACTTCTCTACCCATGTCGACCACTGCCAGGACACTGAAAAATAATAGTCTACGCGGGTGATACCGCCCTGTTCAACAATTATAAGAACCTTAATGAAATGGAATAGGTGCTCACTCAGGCTTTGTAAGATATCAAATTGGCTGCAGAAAAATGAACTAGCTTTAATAAAAGGGGAAAATGGAGTTAGTGATGTGTGGTACAAAAAAGCGCCAAAATAAACAATAAACCCAGACCGATGTAAAGAACGCATCAGTCGCAGCTCGTTAAGAACACTAATACCAAGAAATATTGGGGAGTTTAACTTGACCCATCATCAATGGCACATGAACTACTTGTATACGCGTACTTTGAAGAACAAGGTTTTCCATCGCCCAGTTGGTCACTTTGAGGATATTCCAAGAGCCTAAAGTCCTAATAATTACGTACTCTACCCTCACAAACGTCAACCATCAAGCCTATCAATATCGTCAATATCAATACTTGAATCCCGTTTTGGTAAAACGAAAACAATATTCCATCAATCGACAAAATCCTCGAACCAAAAATGTAGAGAACAGTGCTCGACTAGCTCAACGGACATTGCCAAATTTTGAAAACAACTTTGAACGAATCTTCCATTAGGAAGGAACTCGCAACATTAAAATTTTAAAAATTCCCAAATTAAACAAGAACATCAGAAAGCCTTATTTTCCACTGGTATCGATGTGTACAATAAGCTTTCTTTAGAGTTTAGAGAAGAACCGAACTATGATCCATCCCGTAAGAAAATAAACTTTTTTTTATGCAGCTGTACAAAAATGTACTTAGGAAAGTAAATATTGTAGTCAATTCTGATTTTTGTAAATTTTACACATAACCCAGATTTTTAGTCTTTTTCTGTAATTATTAATTATTATTTTGATTTTTATGCAGGTCTTGTATGAAAAATAGTTTTCTTTTTACTGATATGATGTACCTTTTAAAACATTATAAAGTAAAATTAATGCAAAGTTTCAAAGTACAAGGAAAGAAGCTGCAAGAATAGAAATATTTTTTGCAAGACTGATTCTAAGATAGTAATCGAATAAGCACTTTTAGCAAGATGTGAAGATCGCTTGAAAACATTCAAGCAAGGAACAAGGGCAGAAAGAAATGTATGCAACATCAAGATGATGACAAAGACGGACGGGAGAGCTGAGCAGCTGGAGGTCCGACTTTGCTCTCGACACGACGTTGAATTCGATTGAGTAGGCCAAGACACCAGGCCGGAGCTCCGGACGAATGATGACAGTACCCCTTACAAGGCCCATATTAACGCTGGTAATAGGGGTATAATACAGTGCAAATTTCTTCAGCCAAGAAAGCTTCTCTTTCCTCCTTTTATGCCTTTTCTCACTTTTTCTCTTCGTTCTTCCTTCTGTCCTTCTCTACCTTTTCACCAATGATTAGAATGAGCTTTTTCCCTTTCAGTTGGCCTTCTGCTACACTTATCTACCTCGGCAGTACGGCCTCAAGTTTATCCTGGATATACACGCAAGGCCTAACTAGTGTCTTACAGATATGATACCTTAAGGGAAATTATATCAGAGTGCGATAGAGAGAATTTGCTTTCGTTGCTACAGACGTGGCAATCGCTTGTATTGACCCCCAAAAAATAATAAGGAAGGTAAACCTGAAAAGTTTGGAAAATTGATTTTCAGGAAGAGGAGAACCAGCAACGGAAACAGGAGGTATGTTAGTAGATCTGTTGACGTGTAAGAATAAGAAAAGTGTATTCTTTTAAAGGAAATTGCTTAATATTTAGTTGCAGAAGTTACAAGACATTTTGAAACGGAATACATTTTAGGGGGTTTGGGGTTTTTTGGGAGGGGTTGTTTGGTTGTTGTTGATGTTTTGGAGTTTTCTTGGTGGGCTTTACTGGCGTTCATTCTAAGCAAGTCAAAAGTAGAATATATATTAAATGATAAGATTTTTGACTGGTTTTTGAAAACCTTCCAGTACTGTCAAGATTAACAAACAAGCTTAAATTAGTAGAAACTTCATCTAAAGAATGCGATGAAAAGCCCTGATCTTCCAAAAAGACAAAAGCAACAAGCATGACACCTCTGCTCAGGAAGACTTTGACTTAAGATACAAGGGAGTACTTACCAACACTGACACTCCAACGAACTCGAGATCATCGAAAAAAACGTGCTGGACTTAGTATAGGAAACAAAATTTAGAAACATTTCTGATAACTTTCAAGCCAAGCTTAAAGATGACACCCAGAAAATTACGGAGTTCTCGGTCCTACTCGTACCTGCTGACAGAATAAAAGATCTGTATGAAAAGCCAATGAAACACAACACAACGAAAACATGTATAAAAGCACAAAATGCACTTAAACGAAGTTCATCTTCAAGCCAAACACATCCCCTCCCGAATGGGAATACATGACCGTGTAGAAATTCTCTCCAAAAGACAATTATTCATGACTACAAAAGACCATTCTACCAGAATGACCAATGGAGCCGAAACGTGATCACTAACAGGACATCAGAAGCACAAGTTTGCGGTGGCTCGGAGAAGCATGGAAAGAGCAATGCTGAACATCACTTTGAAAGACAAGATCACGAATGTGGTTATAAGATCAAGAACTAAGGTGGAAGAGGTCATTAAGAAAGCCAAATGCATAAAAAGTCACAGGGAATGGAAAATAGTAGGTCGGCCAAGAAAAGAACTGAGTGGCGACTAAAAAAGGGGATAAGAGCGAAAGAAACACCAAAGAAGAGATGGAGAGATGAAATAGAGGAGAAGGCCGGCAGAATGTTGATGCAGAGAGCACAAGATCCGGAGGCGTAGTGGAGATTGTAGATGCTACCCGCCAGCAATGGCGCGAATGGCTATGATTATGATGATGATGATGATAAAAGACCACAAGGAAGATCGACACAAAAGCAACCTGCCGTTTCATTAACCCCAAATAAAGCGAAATCGGAAAATAAGTAAGGGCATACTAGACGACGTTAACTCTGATTTGAGAAAGGTTCTGAGGGTAAAGCTGTAAACAAACATCGGCTCTAATCCAATGGTTCCTCGAATTCGAGAAAGCTTGCACATTCACACAACTCGACACTCACCAACCATAACACAAGAGATTCCAGAATTCATCCGCAAACGACTTACCACAACTCGTCGTATGAAGAAATTTCAACAACTGCATGGTCTGAAGAGAAGATGTATTTCAGCCCCCCCCCCTCCTCCTCCCCCNGCCTGAGTTGTTGTTGTCAAGCAATTATCGATTATCAGTATGTATATATATATATATTATTACGCTCCCTTACGAAAGTTTGGTTGAGCACTCTATCTGAGATGGGAACCTGTTGCTTGCGTAATGCGGAGCTCACTGCGCATGCGTAGTTTGAGCACTCTGACAGGATCCCACAATAGCTCCTTAAGCTGTGTTTGCTACGGTAACATGGCCTGAGAGTTATGTCTCAGAAGCTCTGTGCTGCACTGATGAACCCACAAAGGGCGAAACAGTACTGTCTGCAGGTTGAGTATATATATATATATATATATATTGTGTAACCTCGTGTATTCGCATCAAAAAGTGCTCAGTGTATATAGCAGAGCAATATACATAAGGTTAAACACGAAAAATAAGAACTGTGATTCAAACTAATAGTTTCACGATATTTCGATCATCAGGCAATGTTCTTTAAAGAGTAGCCAAAAATTCTTTTTAACCGTGTTAATGTTACTCATACTGCTAGAGTGCTTAACTGTTGTAGCAGGCGCTCCTATATTTTTGTGTACTCTCGTGCATTCGTATCAAAAAGTGCTTAATGCATACAGCAGAGTAATATATATATATATATGTGTGTGTGTGTGTGTATGTATGTATGTATGTGGGCTGTGTGGCTGCGGATATGGGTGTACGCGCGATGTTCACTGCTCTTGTTGTGGTTCAAGCACTCTGGCCCATCAAGAAATCTCTGGCTTCTGACTATGCGCATGTCCAGCCATGCCCCACCTTATCGTCTCAATGGCAATTTATGATGGTCTTTCTATGGAGTGCAAACATTCAGAGGTTTCAAACTACTGATGAGCTGTGGGTCAGCAAAACACGGAAACACTATGTGAACATGCAGAACATGCACCATATAATTTCATCAAAATTCGTCATCAAGGATTGTATAGCACTTGTATCTCTAAATTCTATTACAATTATTTTTTTAACTTCGCTAGCGTAATCCTATTTCTATATTTGAGATTCAAAAATACCTGTTTTACATTTTCTTCCTCCGCTTCATTAGCTCTCTCTTGTTCCTTGGTTAAGGCTTCCACAGCTGATGACAGTTCAACTTCAAATTGATCAAGTACCTAAAGAAGTAATTATAAACAAAGACAAAATCATGCGCATTTCACCAATATTAAGTAAAAAACACTCTCCTCCCACCCTCTTAGCGTTTTCTTTTCTCATGTTCAAGCATATCCAGATTCAGTGAATAACTTTTACCAAATAATTAATGTTCACATATATCTTCACACAAAAGTCGCAAACGAAGAAGAAAAAGTTACTTTAACTTGCTTCACAGAAATGGGCAATGCGCGGTACTTACTCTTCCCTCTTCCATTACCTGCTCTCTCTCTCTCTCTCTCTCTCTCTCTCTCTCTCTCTCTCTCTCTCTCTCTCTCTCTCTCTCTCTCTCTCTCTCTCTCTATTTTAATTTGTAAGAACCAAACAAGGTATAAAATCACTAAAGTAGTCGCTCTGGGGGAAAGGCTGTTTGTATTGACCCTCAACCATTTGCTTGCCGGACGTTTTATTTTCCAGGAGGTTAATTGTTTGCAAATCGGTTATAGACCAATTGTACAGTTGGCCAATATGTGCATCAGTGCAACTGTTTCATTCGGAAAATTATTATCTCGGTAATTGTCATTGGACGTTGTTTTTAATTTTTTGACTTAACAAATAAAGACATTTTTTAAACCAATATAATCATTAGGGTATTACTTGACAGTCGCCTGCATTCCTTTGAAACAGACCACCTCTGGTCACATTGAATCCAACTGTATCCAACCTTTAGTCTATTATCACTTAGCTTGTTCGTAATAAATAGGTGTGAGTTTTCCGGTACTAACTACATTACAATACTCAATGACATGGTGATCGGGATTTTTTTTTATAGTATGGGGCAGGTCCTCTCCACCAGATCGACAAGCATTTTTCTACTTCCTCTAAAGATGCTTCTTTGTAAGCATTACAAGTTGGTAACGAACCTTATACCTTGCATTCTATGACACATTTCATTTACTGATTGCTTTATATAATTCCAGTTGTTCTTCCATACTTAATAAACAACTAAAGTAAAGAATAAACGTAACAAATTACGTGGCGTTGCTAGTTAATCTAAGTACGCGTGTCCATTCCTCAAGAGCTGAGAGAAGGAATTACTCTTATGTATTCCGAATGTTTTGTTTTAAACTACCTTATGGCAAATAGCATCTTATTGTATAATGATGATCTATTGTGTTTTTAAATGCACTAAGCATTCTTTTGAAAAAGGTCTCCGGTAACCAAAATTACGAATGATAGAATTAGAGGAAGAATGGGTATATTTAAACCAAATATAGTTTAAAGTAGTTCATTTTTACCTTGTTTAAAAATGATGGGGTCATGACTTTAAATTTTATTCCCAAAGACAAAAAAAATTTTTAACGAAGCTCACTTCTTACTCCGCGTCATACAGCAAAAGGGTCGTGGCTTCCAGAATTTGATATGCTTGTGCTAATAAGCTCTGTCAACGTATTCTGAAATAATTCCTATTGTGACAATTTGCCTGGATGTTACCACCCCCAGCTTTTTCTTGGTCTTCATACTAGGTGGTTTCTACTGAATTCCAATACCTTATTGGTTTGACAAGATTTTTGTCCTCTATGCTGAAGAGGTGGCCACCCCAGTTTTGCATTTCTTACTCGTCTTTCGATCGGATCAATATCTAGATCTGGGATAGTCCAGTAACGAAAATTCCTTTATTTTCCTTAGCATTCTCGCCTCTAGCTCTCCATAATTATAATAGAGTGGGAAAAAATGAAAAGTGATTAAAAACTAATTCAAATTGAAAACAATGTTTGATACTCGTGTTAGGTTAAATTCAATTAGATCCAAATTTGTAAGCGAGTCAAAATATCGATTGTCTCGTGCAACCTACAACAGGTACTACATATAATATGAATCATAAATTTGATCAAATTAATATGTTACGAAAATTTATTGGAACTCTTCCTCTTTCTGTCATTTCAACTTCTATGACTGCAAGCTGTTTACCTTCCTTTCTTGAATGAACAGCCAATGAGTATTACTTTTTTCTAAGATAACGTCAAAATATAGTTTTTGTTGATATACTGCAAGGATTTTCCAAGTAGACATAATGTTTCATGTATTAAAATATGGAAGGCAATTTGAATTACTACAGCATCTAACAAATGAGTGGTCTAATTCTTGGTTATTTTCCCTTCAGTGACCTCTAGTTTAAAATCCACGGGGCAAATTTTATTTTTTTGCCTTTGTTTAAAAAATTACTGCTGCTTTTAGCTCATGCTTTTCAGCATTTATTTTCTCTTGCAAATTTGAATGAAAACCTAAGTAAAAGCAAGTAGTTAAATTGTATCATACAGGTGAAAAAATGACGTTGACTTCGTTGGCTTTTTGTAACGCCATGTTAATAGAATTTACTAAAACCTTATTCCTCGACTGAAGTAGGAATAGAAACATTCATTTCATTTTATCTATAATTCATGGTTAAGATGTTTAGGTACTCACCTCGATATTACATCAAGGTGATGAGTAGGAATGATATTGAAAGCAATGGGCTACAGGAACTAAAAACTAATCTGTTTCTACTATAGTATTGGTGTTACCTCTCGGACTTTTGGCTAAGATCAAGGTAGACCTCTGGTCTCTATTTGGTCGGGTCTTGAATTATAGGGCTCCAACATGAAGGACAGGACAGGTGGTCTTGAAATGCTTACGCACTGACTCTAGATCTACCCAAGAGTAAGGAGCCTCTCACGTAGGATCCTAGAGAGCGTTTTGTTTGTATTGCCTTTTATGGTGTCTTGGATACTTTCTGTCCTCATTTTTCTTGATCTGTTGCTTTCTTTCAGGTCTTTCACAAAAAGAATTTGTGAAAGTCAAAAGTGGATCCACTGTTTCCAATGGGTATCCTCAGTGAAAGATCCAGTATTGATAATTGTAAATTTATAAGATGTATTTGACGATGTATTTGTATCCGATATTTTCTTTCTCCTATAAATCTTTATTAATGTCATTGCTCAAGTAATTAGGACAAGAAAATCGGAGAATAGAAGTATAGAATTGCTTTCATGTGTTATAACTCTCATAGTGTAAAAATGGTGAGATAATTTTCAAACCAGCTTTTTTTTTCATACCACATATTGGAATGAATCTAATGAATCAAGTGAATTGCCTTTGTTGAATACTAACACCAGTTTGCTAGAAGCATCTAAATAGTGAAATACAAGTGGAAAACTTTTCAATTATAATCCACAGAATTTCAATTAAAACTATCTGAATGTCAATGGCTATGTAATAAGTCATGACTTGAAGCTGAAACCTAAAATAAGACGATGGAATAGATAGAATTCGGTGGCGTTCATTGATTGGAGTGAGAAGCCTGGGAAACGGCAACTCCTCCAGAGCTGCGGCTGTTAAGGTGAGAAAGTGGCCATGCAGGTTTTTTTCATCAGGATGGAGATGTATAAAATGAGCGCATACTGGATAAATTGATTCTTTACTGTTCACTAGACTTCATAAATATAGTGATTGTTCAAGTATTATATTGCCCTGGTGGACAAGATGGATGTTTTATTACACACTTGTTGACATTAATCTAAATTAACAAGAAATACAGATAGTTTATATTCCGATGATGATAAATATTGATATATGTACTAATTGCTGTTTATAGGAAATAGTTTAAACTTTACAAATTTGCTTTTTATACACCATATGATACCAGAGATGATACTTGGATTGGGCTGTATAGCTCTTGGATTTTATGCTGTTCACAAACTTTCACAACAATGTGTCGTTGTCGTTTTTAACAAAGGAGAAAGATCTGATACGGCAACACGAGATACCGGCAGAGCAAGGCGAGGTCCACATTATTCTGTCGGAAGGACTTTTCGAGATGCTATGGGAACACTTAAAGAGCATGGTCGACTGGATATTAATGTTAATGCACCAATGGCTACTGATTGGATGCGTAATGCATTAGGTGGACCACAGCAAAGCTCATCGAACAGACGAGAAAGTATATTTAGCCAACGATCGTGTAGAAATTAGTTCAAGAGTTACATATTCTGTATGTTAGAGATCTTAAAATTTCTATTTTATTCTCGCAATCGAAAGCAGTGTTTGAAAAGGAGGACCAAGTGGCAGGATCAAGTAGGTTTTCACGTTTTGTGTTTACATTACTATTTTTGTTTGACCAGGAAAAAAAATTAAAATGTACTCAAGCTCCATATGTCAAAAATAGATTAAAAACTGTATAATATACTTTTAAAAACATATAGATTCAGTTTCTTTTATTAGTATCTTTTAATGTCGACAAAAATTATTCTGAAGAAGTCTCATTACCATTTACAAAAGGGTATGCTGCGAAAGAGAACATGACCTACTGTCCCCCACAGGAGCATAAATCAAATTAGAGCAAAATTGGCAATAATGGCTGTGATCAGATACGACAATACATATGAAACGTTAACATTCATTTTTAAAATGTTCATCTTGTGATTTGAGATAAAAATGTGGTCCTTTCTGAAATTGTGCATTGTTTTCCACTTTTTTGTCTTTGTTTTTCCGTGTTTTTCCTCCCTCTATGCCTAGGAAAACAACTAGCGTGGTGGCTTTGCTCCCCCATCTTTTCAAATTACCTCAAGATGGGATTTTATGATAACATTAAGGCCATCTGCAAAGCAGTGGCTGCGCCACCAGCCTTTTTATTAGGTGAGGGGGAGCCGGAAAGGATCTTTACATAGAACAGCCTCTCTTCTCAGGCTGTAGATGTGATTTTTTGTGGCTCAGAATATCTTCATTAAAAATTCAACGGTGCCATATTATTTGTTTTTGGCTCGACAGTATCTACAGACCCATAGACAAAGCGAGGCCAGAAAAAAGTTCGGATCCCTAGAATGCGCTTCGACGCACCACAAACAGGCAGCCAAAACTGAAGTTTCGTACAGGTTTTGGTTGTATGTGCCTAGCTATATCATGATACAGCTTTCTCCTTACACATTATTGGCCCAAGCACACTTTTTACCTTTATACTTTATATCACCTTTAACACTTGCTGCGCTTAAAATCGCATTCTTTTAGGAGATATTTTCCTGTAGCGTGCTAATTGTGCAGATGGAAATATGTCCATGTGAAACGATGCTATTGGGTACAGAGTGGCCCCGTCTGCAAATGTTTCCATGTTGGGGTTTTTCACACAAGAAACATTAAATAGGAAAAGCAAATGTGATGCTTAAGAATGGCGGGGGTAGGGGGGCAGGGACCAGGATTATTGTAAAGTCTTTTAAACATGAACCCTTTTGGGTAGGGAATGCTATCTTTACAATTTAATTCAAAGTTAACAAAATACTCAGTATCAGCTTCAAGAAAGAATATATAGCTAAGGAAAGCATGATAGAAATGACCTAGTCAGATATTTTGAATGCAGAATCTCTTTCTGAAGTAACTCTATGAGGCCTACATAAAACTTTTCTGATATCAAAGCGAATAGTAAGCTAAGTTGACGACGAAATTTCTTCTAACGGCAGGACTAAGCCCTCCAATTTCAACTTCTTAGTATGTTTCGACATTGAACCAAATAAAGTAAGGTTAACTTTTTGGTTGTACCCCATAGACCACCGATATGGAGTGAAAATTCTGATGAGGCTGAGGTTTCTATGAAATTTATGATTTTTTGTCACATAATTGCTAATAAGAAGGAGAGGTGGAAATAAACACAAATTTTAGGTGGCATCATTCTGTAGCTGATCTAGTGCAATGGAAACGTTTTTCAAATGACCAGATAAGATTTTATTAACATATTTTGCAGTTCTGTTACTGAATTGTTGCATTCAGGGTTTTTTCTCTCTGGCGTATTGACAATCAGTCACAGTTAAGTCTTAGTTTTATATGTATAATGTATTAATGGTGTTCCCTGGTAACCAAAATTTTCCAGTACGGAGACCTCCCCATATAACGTCGGTTTGCACAAAAAGGGAGGGCGTCTAGTAGAGTCAGTGAGTCAGGAGTAAAAAATTTTTCACTAGGAGAAAAAAGACATTAAGTAACTGCCAGGATATTCGAGTTTTGTACTTCAAACCTTTCGGTTTTTTCCCAAAAATGTTGTGGCTAAGTTTATTGAAAATAAGTATTGGATGTTTCCTAGGGTACGTTTGTAGGCCCACAGACCACGGTTGATTCCATAACGGTGTCTCAAAATACTATTAGCACTATAGACCTGAATCGGCACCAAGGGTCAGTGTCACAGCTTACACAGTATAAACAAAGGAAAATCCACAACAAACTTCGAAAAGTTTAGATGTCACAGCAACGATGTTTTCAGTTCAAGTAGATTATATTTCTTTCTACAAAATTATTTTGTTGTGTTAATTTTTGCTTACAATTCTGCAATTTTTTGTTTATATTTACAAGGTGAGAAATTAGAAAAAATGTATATTAGTCTAAATTTGTGCCTCTGAGACAGCCCGGAACCCCCGAGTCAAGTTAGCTATTAAGACCCTTGTGTATGTCCCACATTAATACTGAAAAAAAATAAGGAAATAGTTAATTTTTTATAATTTTGAGGAATTGGAAAAAAGCCGTGTAAATTATTGGAATTCAAAATGCCCCATTTAGAAATATATTGAAAACAGCCAGCTGTAAATGCGGAGATGTATTTGAGCTTCTCAACAAAAAAAACATTTGTCTCGAGAAAAAAGTGGATGCTACTTCATGAAAAAAATCAAAACGTACACATTCTCCATGCAAAAATTTGTGTTTTCGAGATAAAAACTTCTAGATTAATTATTAATTCATCCAGTGTTTTGGATTAGATTGGGTTGGGCTGGGTGTTGAATAAAAAGATGAAATCGAAATATATTGGTCAATCATAAAAGAACCCCAAAAGCTGAAGAAATCTGTTATTTTAAACAACTCACGGGAAACATGTTAAACTGAAAGGAAACATTCCAAAGTTACTCAAAAATAATTCTATAAGATATTTTGTGATGCATCTTATTCTCTTTATTGGACAAACAGAAAACATTTTTTCCCATCACAAGGGCTTTAGAAGTTTACAGTAAAGCACAAATCTGTATCACACCTACATTGTCACCTATATTTCATAGGTATGAGAAAGAGAAAAAATGGAGTTATACAATCAAGCGAGACGTGAAGTGGTATGTCCTCGAGTGAGAAGGTGTCTACAACCGGATACAATGGGAATCTCTGTAAGAGTTAAAGAGCCTGCAGGGAGGCCACTCGAACAGGACTGCAGCTGGATAGGTGAAAAAGATGAAAAATTTCATGGATCTGGCCAAAAATGCATTAAAGTTGGCTCGCCTTTTCACTGTACCATAAGTATTGTTGATGCTTTGAAATAGCGTTTTACTGATGTGGTAAATCTTCCTTTTTATTACAGATTTCATTTTCAGCAGTTTCCTGTCCTTAAGACTTGCCAGTACAAAGGCACTTCTACCAGCCTATTGAGTACCTATTGTCTGTAGAACTAATCATGCTATGCCTTGAGACTGCATTATTGTTTTGCAATTTATCAGTTTATGACAGCAGTGACTGAGTGGTTAAATTAACAGCTTACCGTGCGAGAGTTTTCCTGTTAATGACCCAGTTATGTCCCTGGAATTACTGGCCTCAATTAATTTTTTCCGTTAAAAATGAATTACTGGTAAGTTTTTACATGTCTTTGAAGATAGAACTAGGACAGGGAAAAAACCCCAATAAATGCAAAGATTACACCGTTTAAAGTGACAAATAAACTAAGAAATGTAACACTCTGATGAAGTGGCTACCAGCCTTTCTTTGGGTGAATGGGATGAACAACAACAGAATATATGTTAGGGTTCTATAATGTAAACAATTTTAAGTATTGCCATTTTCTGTGATCCTGTGACACTCCTCCCCCTTTCATTAACTTTTAATGATAACTCTTTTCAAGTGCAAGTGTCTTCTACAAATTATATGCTGTTAGTTACATAAATTTCTTCGGACATGTTTTTCAAAAAATCCCCCTTTTCCGAAAATCCTTGACTATAAGAAAAAACGACCTGTTTTTGAGAATCCTAGTTTCTATGATTCACACAAATATTCAACCTTTTCTCAGTGAATTTAGGAACAAGAATTAAAACCACTTTTTAAATCAGAGTACACCAGCCGGGGTTTACTTTTTATGCTATTCCTTGTTGTAAAGGAACAGGAGTGACTTTCTTCCAAAAAATAATCTGTCTGTCTTAGTGCCACCCGACGTATGAAATTACTAAATAGAAAACAACTGCCTTCGATTAACAGTTTCAAATAGTCCTCTTATGTCCTTGATGCCCCTTGATTTCCTCAGTTGATCAAGGAACAACCGCCGCTGTCCCCCACGAGCCTTCTTTCCTGGGATTCTTCCTGACAAACAGAGATGATGGATTTGTTGTTTTCTGATGGCATAGCCAACAAAACTCGCTTGTCTTTTTATGATGGTCGTAATGAGGTGGCATACTTCTCCAGTCCTTTGCAGAATAATTTAGTTATTTTCATGCTCCATGTAAGAGACTCAAAGCATTCTTCTGTAGAACCACATTTCAGCCGTTTCTAAGTTCTTCGTTGTAGTGGCATTCATGGTTCAAGCATCGCAGCCCTAAAGCAGCATCGACCACACATAGGCTTTTAGAAGTATGACTTTCAGCTGGTTTGAGAGTTTCCTATCTTTCAGAATTCAGGCCCATTTGGTTGAAACTGGTCTTTGACAGGGCGATACGTCGCTTTATCTCTCTACTGCATTTTCCATCCGATGTCAGCAACGACCCAGGGTAATTGAAGGGATCGACTTGGACAATATTTTGACCATTGCATACCAGGTTGCATGGTGGAGACTTTTTTTTGCGATCGTCATAGAATGGGTCTTCTTGCAGTTGATGTCCAGTCCACCTTCCCTGGATGCAACTTCTACCAAAAAAAGAATATTCCATTGCTGTGATTATACGACTCAGTGGAAAAAAATTTTGTTTCTACGCGTTTCAAAAATCGCAATGCTGTTTATTTGAAATCGAAAGCAAAATCGAAACCTTTATCAGGTGCATTTCAATGTTGAAAAATTCCAGTTTCATGTTTTTATAAATTCCAGAAGAAACTCCTGTATTGTTCATTTCAAAACTTCTTTTTGTCTCTCTCCTTTAAGTTGTAAAGAAATTTGATCAGCCAGGTACAATGGATTTTTAGTGGCAATGAAATAATTATATATGTCATATAGTAATAAAACAATTATAATATGTAAGGCATATTAGGTCTGACACATTTTAAAGTGATCCTTCTCACATTATTCTTAAAACTTCCATTGCATATTTCGTACCCCTTCCTTTCAGGAAGCTAAATTGATCTTTGTTAGTGTATTCTCGGGTCTTATTGATTAGACTTTGGCCATTATGAGGGGGTTTCGAAAAGCATTTAAACATGTTTGTTTGTCTGTTTATGTCTTTCTTCTCCTTTTTATTCTTCTTCTTTCGGCTTCTTTCTTTTGTCAGGTACCACCACAGTAATAGCTTATCCTCAATAAAGCCCGACCCTAAGTATCTTCTCTCTCTAAATGAGGCCCGGTCATATGTATTTTTTGTATTTCTCCCTTTCTTGGTCCTAATGGTTTCATGTTTTTGAAATTTTTCTCTATTGTTAATATCCTGAGTCTAATAGGCTATCAATGAGACACAGTGATATATCATTATATTCAAAATATTCATATTACTAATTTCATTTACTGCTATCTCTCCAATACATTTGATTCATTCTGAACATTTGTAGCATAATTTATTACTTTTTCCTCTTTCATGTGCTTAAATCCTTTCATGACTTAACTTTCAAGCGTATTTGATATTTGACCCTAATATATATACATATACATATACTAATATTTGGAGAAAGTATATCCATCATAAAGACCATTATATACAGAAGAAAACGACTAATCCATATCATCATCATTATAAGAAGTTGATAAAATGTTGATTTAAAACGTGCAGATGAGAATCGGCTGATCTGATTAGACCTCGTTTGAGGTACTACACTGTGACATATATATATTTATGGTTTTGAATCTTTCATAGAACTACTAAATGTTTGGAACTGCGAAGATGCCTTTAGACTGAAAAATATTTTAGTAATATGATAAAGGAAAACGGTTAGAAACCAAGGAGTTCCACAATATAGCCATCCAAGGAAAGAAATTATATTTATAGAAAGACTCATTTACAATAAGAAGCAACAACTGCATATGGATGAAGGAGTTGAGAAAAACTAGCCACACTAGATGCAAGCAGCTGAGCTGGTATCAGCAAAGGAAGCTCATCAGAACACTTTCCATGGGAACACTTTTAAGAACTACCGACATACCACTTTTCATCGATTAGACAAGGTGTTGACAAGTAGCAGCAATATTGAAAGCTATCAAGTTACAAACACATTTTTGACGTCTATCAAGGACATGAAGATAAGACGAGGAAGCACCTGTCCAGATGAAGCTTTACTGTATGCAGCGACGGATGGTGGATTTGTATTTATACAAAATGGTCTCAGGTGCAAGGTATGCTGCAGCGCAATAATAGGAACCCACCATTCTATAAGCAGAGTTACCAATAGATTGAATATACGAATACCAAGGAAGATATGGAGAAATTGACAGACCTAGTATACTCGGTTATAAGCACACTTCAAGAGGGAAAGCAACCTCACCATGGTTGACATTAGAATGGTATCCCATGATTATTGTAGAAGGATAAGGACTCAGCTTTCTATTGAGTGACATAAAGTATAGTTTTGCTACATAAAAAGAAAGCAAAAAGTTTCTTTTTTATCCTCGTACATCCTGAAATTCAAACTCCGTATTTTCCATGACTTTGACTTCTTCCTGTTGAATTGCCTTGTTGGCAATGCCAGGGTACAAGATGATGCCATCAGCATATACATTGATGAACTGGCGCAAGTTCTCAGAAGGATCAATAAAGTAAGGAAGGAAGAAAGATTGAACCTTGTGGAACGTGAGCATTAATGGAATTCGCATCAGGTGTAATTTATTCCATTGTGGCGCTTATTTTACAATCTTAGAGAAAAGTTTAATGGAGCCAAAGACCTTTTGCACGTTCCATAAGCAAGCTTTCCACTTTGTTTTTTATCCAAAGTTATCCATAATTAACCAGTTTTGATTTCCTTTTCCTGCGCTTTTTATTTATTTGATGTTGTCGTAAGTCTTATTTGCCTCTACCTCAAAGTTGGGGTACGAGCCTGAGTAATGATAGGTTCTGTTATGTCTTATTATAAATGGACCCTTATTATTTGTTTGTTTTTTTACTTAACTTGTATAATTTAATTCCTCTCTCAGTCTTAGAAGGATTTTTTGTTTACTATTATTGTATTTTATACAGAACTTGCTTTTCTATTTTATATGGTAGGATGCATTCTCCCAACATAAACAATAGACCCACCCTGAAGGACTTAAAATCTAAGTTAAGCTAGATTATGCAACTCTTCGCCTTCTGACTGCTTTTCTACATCAGAGGATTTGAATGTTTTCAAGTATCAGGTCCACACTTATCTTTTGACCTGACTCTTACCACTTGTCTTCATCCTTTTCAGGCTTCGTCAATTTCGTACACATAGTAGCCTTGAGCCTTGTATGGCTTTACATCATTGCGAAAAAAATCTATGCAAATAAAAAAATAGTCTCTCTCTCTCTCTCTCTCTCTCTCTCTCTCTCTCTCTTTTTCTCTCTTCCTCCCCCTCCCTCTCCCCCTCTCT
>RDPX01000004.1:3966104-3987993 GCA_003991215.1 Morbakka virulenta
TGGACTAGCACCCACAATTCCATTCACTTGATCTTCAAAAGCCTGCTTTACTTGTCCATCATTTAGTCTCCACACCTTTCTCCTTGGAATATACTTTCTTTTCACTTTATGTACTTTCTTAATCCTGAAGTCACAAATTACTGGCTTATGCTGGGTCACAAATTCTTCACCAGGTATCACTTTTACATCTTGCAAATACTTCCTGTCTTTTGTCTTTACCAAAATGTAGTCCACTTGAGTCATAGCTGTCCCAGACTCATAGGTTACCAGATGGCTATACCTTTTCTTAAAAATAGTATTTGCCACCGACATGTCCATGGCAAGTCCAAACTCTAGAATTCTTTCACCCTCCTTATTTCGGTCACCATATCCATTTCCTCCATTGACTCCCTCAAACCCAGATGCTGTTCTTCCAACATGGCCATTAAGATAACCTGCAATAGCAACAACTTCTTTCTCTGCCAGCTTACAAGTGACTGCAATGAGACTGTCATAGAATTCATCTTTGACTTCTTCACTTAAGCCACATTGTGGTGTATACACTGATATTGCTGTGAAGATTGTCTCACCTATCATCAGTTTAATCAGCATAATCCGATCACTTATGCACTTAGGCATCAACCACCTTGTCTACCCATTTCTCTGCAACAAAGATACCTACACCACCTTTGCCTTTTCCATTCCCTTCTATCATTCTTACAGATTTCCCTCTCCATCGTGTTTCTTGGATGCAGCACAAATCAATGTGTCTTTGCTCAAAAAACTCTGCTACTTCACCAGATCTACCTCTCAAACTTCCCACATTCAGACTACAGAGTGTGAAGCTTGTCATCATTTCTTTCGGTTGATGTAGTAGCTTGATAATAATCTGATTTTGCCTACATTGAGCAAAATTCCTATCGTGCATGACACCTTCACTTAAATTAGTTCCAGTCTCGTTTATGCAGTTATGCAGGATATCTTTGGATGTCATTTCAATGTATGATGAGGCAGTGTTTTTATAGGCTGGATGTCCTTCCTGACACCAACCCATTAAGGTAATGGGGACAAGTGTTTTTATTGAGACACCATCTCTACGTGATTGCCATCCAAGACTGAAGAGCGCTTCATCTGCCCATGAGAGAAAGACTATACCCGCCAGTCCTCAAACTGGTATTTCATGCTTGAATGAGACCAAGCATGGTCTTCGGGGTAACATGGTCTTCGGTCTTCATGATCTTCAGGCAAATGACCTACTTTAACAGTTACTGCAGCATTTACATTTTTGAGCCCTGTTAGTTCATAGAGGGTCGTTAGCCAATTTTTCTGGTAAATTGATGGGTATGATCACAAACAATTTTACACTTTACCTAAAAAACGGTGTTGTCCACCATTAATAGGGCAAAATATCAACCTTGTGTGTCTTTTGCTGCCTATTTTATAGAATATTTGGGTTGATTTTGGATCCAGGATATCTTTTATTCATTTTATAGATTGGGCTGTACTTTAAAGAATGGATTTAAACATAAATGTAGAGGCTGTTGAAACCTTCCTTATTGCTCATCCAAAGTTTTTAGATGACTTTGTAAAACTCTTTGTAACTTTACAAAGACTAGAGGATTGGATAACTCAGAAGAAATTATGTAAGTAGTAGATTGTTCCATTGTGCAATAACATTTTTTAATTGCTATTTTATCTTAGATTTAGTACTGTAATTAGAGTAACAAGTAGAAATTTGGAAATTTCATTGGTATGCATTTCTCATCATTTTAACTTGCATACATAACACTTGCTTTTTGTTGAAATCATATAGCGTTTCACATGCTATGTTTGTTTGTATGTATGTTTATATGTATGTATGTATGTATGTATGTATGTATGTATATATCTATATATTTTTTATTTTTTATTTTTTTTGGTTTTAACGTCATTTTCCCCCAGTAACTGGGGCTCAGATGGTGCCCTTCATGTAATATGTTGTTTCAACATTAATTTGAGAATCTGTATAAAGGGCCCAATCAAATANCACTGCTTGAAAGAAGACCAGCCAACCGAAGAGGCCCGAGTTTTGTTAGGAACATCGGACGGGAACCTCAAATTTGAACCAATTTCAACTGTGGACGATGACGTAAATTTGGAAGTGGAGAATTTAAAAGAAGCAACTGATTTAACAGATAAGGTAATTAACGAAGGTGAAATAGAAATCTTGTCTTAAAAAAACGTCGTTGTTATTCCATTCCCGGCTTTAATTTTATGCTTTCAAAAAAATAAATGCGGCTTCTAATTAAGGGCGGCTTCTATTTATTTTTCATGAAACAAAATTGCGGCTTCTATTCAAGGGCGGCTTCTATTCAAGAAAATACGGTATGTATTTTTTATACATATATGTATGATGTATGTATGTATATATTTAGGTATGTGTGTATGTGCTTAAGGACTGATGTGAACATGTGTTTAAAGCACATAAATGTCTTAGCAAATACAGAGCTTCTCCCAGTTAAATCAACCCCACATGAGTGCCATGAGCACTGCTTCATTAACAAGGCTCTGGTAGTCGACAAGTGTTCAGTGCCATAAATCTGAACCGCTGCCTTGAAAGAAATCTCCAGAGGAGCTTTGGCCCTGTCAGCTGAGGCTTGCATGACCCATCAGCATGT
This sequence comes from Morbakka virulenta, assembly GCA_003991215.1. Classification (NCBI taxonomy): domain Eukaryota; kingdom Metazoa; phylum Cnidaria; class Cubozoa; order Carybdeida; family Carukiidae; genus Morbakka; species Morbakka virulenta. The sequence goes on from RDPX01000004.1 coordinate 3,968,741, forward strand.
GAAATATGCTCTGGTGCCCAGCAATCTAAGCCCCAATCATGCATCAAATGGGTTGAATGAGCTCCCGTAAACCATGATGAAGGTAGCCATTCTAGGAGAAGCACACTTCTGATATCAAAGGCAAAGAAGGTGCAATGTAACTATTTCAGACAAAACCTGTCATAGGTATGTACTGTTCTAGAAAGTGGATGCCTTCTTGCCTCCTTTGTTGTTGCCCAAAGAGGTACAAACTCCATGATACTAAAACCTGCAGACAAAGCAGTTTGTTGCCCATCTTGTTATTGGCTGTCGCCTGCTATATGGCTGCTGAGTCCTGGACAGTGGTAAAGCGGTTGTACAAGTCTCTGCTACTTAAATCCCTTGATGTACAGATGTCTCTTGCCTTGTTATTGAGGTTGTCATTCCTACTACTAATAGTCCTATGGCAGTGAACGAGTATTGACGTGTGCAGATCTAACCAATCGGAAGCTTAAAGATAGGTGACAGGAATCTTATCCTAACATTGTTGTCGTGTCTCTCTCTGACAAGGGCATACTCCATTGGAGGTTCTTGTGACTGAGCAGCCTTTTTTAGGGATAATACTGATCACCCTAATTCCTGGGAGGGTGCTTGAAAAGCTGCACTGAACATTGCCTGTCGCATCAATGCTGGTTGGTAGCCTGCAGCTAATGCTAGTTAATTTTAGCAAGACGACAAAACATGGAAGAAACACTTAAATATTTGCAAAAGATCGAGTGAAACTCAACATTTGCTGTTGCAATGTAAGGACCTTGTTGGACCAAAAAGTATCTAATCGACCAGAAAGAAGAACAGCTCTAGTGGATAAATAACTTGAAAGACTGAACATTGATATTACACCTTTGTCAAAGATACATCTCCTTGGTGACGATCAGCTCACTGAAATAACATCTGGTTTCACACTCTTCTTGGTTGGCAAACAGAATGGTGAACATTGTGGTGGTGATGCAGGTTTTACAGTCGGAACAACCTTATTGAACGTGTAGAGTGCCCCTCCAGTATTTCTGATCTCATAATGAAACTTCTAACTCCCTTACTTATGATGAATATGCAACCGTTTTCTCAGTTTATGCTCCAACAATGCAAGCTAGTGAAGAAGCCATTATGACCTTTTATGAGGACCTGCGTAATGGTGTCAATTTTGTTCCAGTTGGCGAGAAAGTTATTTTTCTTGGTGATTTCAATGCTCAAGTCGGTAGTGATTTTGAAACTTGGGGTGTCCTTAGTCGCCATGGCATTGGCAAAATGAATTCAGATATCTTGAAGCTACTTCACTTGTGTTCCAAGCTCAATTTGGTTATAGGTAATAGACTTTTTCACCAGAATGTTATGCACAAGGCTACGTGGACTCACCCAAAATCAAAACATGGTCGTATAATCGACTTTATCATCACCAGGAGGCGTGACCGTTGTGGTGTGTGTAATGTACGCTTGATGAGGAGTGCGGGATGAGACACTGATCACAAAATGGTTCGCGGAAAGTTTAAACTGTATATCATTAAAAAAGTTCGGATAAATGGGGTGAAATTTGCAAAGCGCATCGACGTTGCCAAACTAAAAGACCTGGAAGTGCGGAAAACATTGAAAGACAAATTTGATGACATTGATTTTGACGGAACTTGGAAAAAAAAAAAGAATCAAGCCAACTCAGTAGGAGCAAAAGTTCTTGGCTATAGAAAAAAGAAGCATAAGGACTGGTTTGATGACATAAGCACAAAATAAAGACGTTACTAGAAAGTAAGAGAAAGGTGTATGAAATGATCCTTAATGATACCAACCAAGTTCTTCCTGAGCCAGAGATGGCCTTCAAATAACACAAAACAGCTTTGCAACGCGACCTTAGATTAATGAAGAATGAATGGTTGATCACAGGTTTCTTCAGAAATTCAGAGCATTTCAGGTCCAACACTTTTTTGATATTCTTTGCTGTAATGTTTTCACATGCATTCCATGACTGTGACAAAGGTGTTCTTTTACTCTTTAGAACTACTGGAAGGCTTTTCATTTTGAAAAGGTTTAACTTTAAGTCAAGAGCCTGTCAGAGTCTAATCAGAGAACTTCTGCATGTTGATGACGTTGACTTTTTTGCTTGTTCAGGTAAAGCATACAGTTCATTATGGATCATTTTCCCGCCTCGTGCACTGTGTTTAGTCTTAAAATTAGTCAGAAGAAGACAAAAGTCATGTACACACCAGCACCTGGTAAACCATACATCGTACCAGATATCCGTGTCTATGGGAGTTCATTAGGTTAGGCACTTTTGTGTATCTTGGTAGCACACGGTCAAGGGGTGGTTCTCTTGACGCAGAAATTTAACAAAGGACAAAGAAAGCCTCTTTTGCCATTGGAATGCTTGACAAACGAGTTTGGGCAAATCGCGGCATCATCTTCAAAACCAAGCTGTGCGAGTACAAAGCTTGTGTCTTGAGAGCTCTTTTGTATTCTTGTGAGACATGGAACATACATCGAAGACGGCTCAAATTAATTGAATACTTTCATCAGAAATGTTTGAGACGCATACTCAATATCAAGAGGCAAAACGAAACACCAAATAGTGAAGTTCTTGTCAGAGTAGGATACACGAGTATCGACGCAATGCTCATCATCACTCACATGCGCTGGGTAGGCCATATGATTCGTATGGAGGATGGTAGACTCCCAAAGAAAGTGTTTTACGCGCAACTCCAGACTGGGAAGCGACTACAGCACAAACTCAGAAGAAGTTACAAAGACTGTATCAAAGAAAATCTAAAGAAATTAGGAATAGACTCTAAAAACTGGGAAAGGCTAGCCTTGGAAAGAGCGACTTGGAGAAGGCTCCTTGAAGGTAGGTTGTGCAATATTTGAAAATACTCGCCCGGAGGATGAACGGTTAAAGCATAGATTGCGCAGAAGCTTGCAAAACAACCTTGATGAAGGCACAAAATGGTGAAATTGTGACAAATGTGACCATATTCTTCTGTCAAAAGGTGGTTATGTCTATCATTTGAAGTCCGGTGTCAGATCAACGCCACGTTCTAGCCTCCGTCCAAGGCCACACAATCTGTCATGTGTGATGTGTGGAAAGGTTCGCAAATCAGCGCCAGGTCTCAAAAGACACATGGCTGTGCAGAAATATCCAATTTCACTAAGTGATCCCATCAACCCAGTGTAAGTTACTTTTTTCATCTATTACCTGTTTTAAGCCTAACAGATCAGAGGTTGGTCTCCAAAGTCACCTACGAGGTCACGCAAGGAAAGACAAAAATTTGTCATTTGACTGACAACAGCTAAAGTCATAAATGCAATCATATGTCAAAATGGAGCAATCACCCTGTATGTATGTATCTATGTATGTATGTATATATCTTTGTATATATGTATATGTGTATATATGTATATGTGTATATATGTATCTACAGACGTGTGTGCTTATGCAAGTATGGTTGACCTCACACAGCACATTTTCCAGCCCATGCATTTCTACAAACTAGAATGTTTCATAACGAAAATTTATTTAATTTCTAAACCAATAATATGTACTGGTCAAGCTCAGGTGATAGTTTGATTAATGTACTTAAGGGCCATTAAATGGCCAATACAAATGCTACTTTTGTTCTAACAGTTCTTTGTGTGTATATATGGTGCATAAAAGTAGGTAGTGTTGTATTTCCTTTTTGAAAAGAGAAAATATTTATGGAGATGTTGGAAAAGTGAGCAAAAATCGATAAAAACAATGTAGTTGAAGCTGGACTACAACATAAAAATGGCAAAATAATTTAACGTGCAGCATTTAAGTTAATGTATTTTTTAATAGAGTTATACAGCTTCATTTTTAGATAGAAAAGGAGACTTCGGTTGCATATACAAAATATACTGAAGCTCCACATTTGTCTTCAAAAACTGGTACTGCAAATGACACATTAAAGGACCTACCCATACCAAACCATATACAGAAATGATCATCACCAGGTAATGGAAAACTCCTCAACAGGTAACGATGACACCTTCACAAAAATTTCACCAGGCCTCCTTATCTTGCGCCGGTCTTGTTAAGTCGACCATGCGCACCCCTTTGTAATTTCATATTGATAGCGAAATTGTCTGTGGTCTATCCCTCTTTATCTTACCGTATACAGGAGTATTGAAGGGGAGAAATGCAATGTTGCTGGAAGAGAAATTTTGGTGACTAGCTTTGCTATTTACCATTCAGGAGGGTTCTATTCCATTTCACTTGTTTCCACATTTTAACGACTGTATCAATGTTTGGAAAGACCAGAAAGAATACGGGGTTTTTTTCACTCGCATTCTCTGATGGGCTCGGCCTGGATTGTAGGGTTTGCTTCGGTCTTTTCCGTTCTTGCACAATCCTTCTGTTTGATGCCTTAAGCTCCCTGGCTTCCACTCCAACAATACATGATCTTCTACTTTGTATTTCCTTGGAATTTACGTATTAGCTACTGTTTTCGTAGTCTTTTTCTGGCTTTCTCCTCGCATATGCTTATACATATGTGGATTCTGTGTACTATGAGCTTCTCCAATGTCTTCTATACCTGACATCCACAGCACTTCAGGAAGTATCTTTCATGTCATAAACAAATGCTCAGAGTCCACGGAATCACTCATTTTTTGTTATTTGAAAAATTCATGTTTTCAGATTTCCCGGGTTTCATTTGCTGTCCTTAAGTAGTAGTTGAATCGGAATTTTGCTAGCTTTTATTTCTAGGCACATCAAAGTCTTGACTACGGTCTTTCCCTCTCCCTTTGAATGAGCAGGACTTATATATGTTTGTGAGTTACATATAGGTTTGTAATTTTGCAGAAGTAGGAGACTTAAAGACGAAACAGTGGTTTTAACCTGAACATTTAAGTAGATCTTCAGTACTAAAACCCTACAATCTCAGTTGAAATTATTAGTAAGGAAGTGTAGCTTTTACTTAATGATAAGTATTTACAGACAAAACAGAAACGAAGAAATTTGCATTGGCCGAATGAATGACCAAAGAAGCAATGATTTTTGTAATTAAAATTTGCTGGAGCGAGTCTTTCTTTCCACGGTGTTCATTCTTTACTTTTTAAACTATTGCTACATAACAGAATTTTTGACAAGTCAACTCTGGGAAAACGTAACAGATGTTCCTAAAGATAATAGCCAATGTGAAAAACCATTACTTGTCATCCTAGAACAGTGCCTGTTGTGTCTCGATTTTCAAAGTTTGCTTTACAGTTTGGGTAATACACAAGAGATAACGGTATTCTGTATTCTGTAATCCAGATTGCTGTTGTGCATTCCCGTTTCTCATCAAGCGAAAGCATATGCCAATCTTGAAAACAGTCAGTCCCTTCCACAATAGCTTCACAAACTCTTGTCAGTTTTGCTTGTATTCTATGACTGAAGCTCAATGTAAACTGCATTGTATACAGCCGTGTACTAGCGCTTCTGGTAATAATACCATTTTTTTCTCATTGGAACCTTTTTATAGAAAGAGCATTTTGGTATTTCACCATCCTTAATAGAGCAGGCATGGTCGACCCAGTAGATACACCATTGATTAAAGAAAGATTGCATGGGTCTAATGCCATTTTAGTCGAAGACTGCACCATTTTGGCCTTTTACTTTCTACTGCGTATAGACAGTATTCTTTTATATTTGGACCAAAAAATATCGGACGACAAAATGAATGACCTGCCTTTGTATCCAAATCATTGTACGAATTATAGCCATAGCGTCCTATTGCCCATGTTAAAAATGAATTTCTTCTTGTCAACTAACTTAAGAGTAGCACGCACCATACTGAAAGGTCTGGTACCCCACCACTGCAAAATGTTTTTAACATACCTTTTACAATACGGACAATCACACGCACATATACTCATTCACACACGCGTACACACACATCATTTTCTATATCATATAGATTTATTCATATATATGATGTATGCATCATACACATGAGTATATTCGACCTCTAATTTGTAAATGGACAAATTATTTTACAGTAGAAGTCTGCTGTTAAATAAGATTTATCGGAGGAATGGCATTCTTCCTGTGTATGAAACCTAAGAGACTCATACTCCTGACTCTCTTTCCCAAAAAGGGGTCCCCAACGACTTAGTGGAAGGCCTTAAATAGTCAAGTATTATAATATCTGGTTTTCATTTGGAGTTTATTATGTTGTATTCTATTATGTAGCTAAGCTAATTCATCATTGTTTTTTGCCCTTGTTTTAGCTGTTCAAGACATAACGGAGAATTCTGCACAACACAGAGAATCAAAAAGTAACAAAAGTGTAAGTGAGGAGATTAATACTTTCTACGGACCATCCGATCACTGCATTACGAATGAAAGAAAAAGCGGCTCTTCTGACAGTGACAATGAAGTTTCTGGTGATATAACCAAAAGTAAAGATAATGAATTAAGCAATATAAAAACGTCTACTAATTCAGACAACGATAAAAATGGCGAGTGCAGTTTTAGTACTGAAAACAAAATGCTAGTGGAAGAAGACAAAGACATTGTTCACAACACGATAAACCCCAAAGGAGACACAAAAGACAAAGCCATTGGACAGTTACAATGTAGCTATTGTATGAAGTACTTTGAGAAATGGAAAAACTTAAAAGAACATGTACGTATACATACAAATGAATGCCCATACAATTGTAAATATTGTGGAGCAAAATTCAGATGGAGAAGTGGATACCGACGACATGTTATAAACAGTCACCCATTTTTATGGGAGGAAAGAATGGCAATGACGCTTTCGCAAAAAAGAGCAACTTTTAGTAATGCCAAGTCGGAAAATTCCATTGAGGATGCCCATAACCGCTTTCAGGAAAGTGATACCTCTTCTAGCAATAATAATGATGGTAAAGTATCAACGCTTTGACGAACTCGCCTTTATTTTTGTTTTTGTTGTGGCTACTATATCAAAAAAGAGTGTTGATTTATACATAGCATTGGCACTGCCCACGTCGTATATTCGTATAACAATAAGGTATATATAATGTATGCATATATAATATTTTATGTATGCATGTATATATAAAATTTTATTGCTTATAACGTCATTTTTTGTAAACTTTGAGCTCAGCAATACTCTGAGGAGGGACTTTGTTGTGCAGTAGGCCGGATGCACTTTCCAACCCCAATTGATGCCGTTTTCTTTTTGTGAAATGCCAACGCTTTTTGCCTGCCCTGGCATTAATCCCCGCACTTTTTTATCTATCATTTATTGCTTTCTTTATCCTCCAATTTTCTGTCCGAAAACATGTACAAGGTCAGTAGCACGTCACTGATAACAGAGAGACGAATTAGGTAACAGTTTGGTGATGTTGTGCAATAATGTTCTTGCTTATTCGTTCTTCTTTTAAGTGATAGGGATGCATTTTTTTGTTCTTTAGATCGATCTTAAGAATTTATGACCTACATTACTAAATTTTGACTTCATAATCTAAATGTAGCCATGTCATTGGTAACAGATACAATGAAGATGTTGTATTTCAAATCCAGTATGAATAGGAGATCAGGACGTTCATCGTGGCAGGAAAATGTTTTTTGATAAAAATATGTATTGAGAAATGTTAAAGGCCATAATTTACCCGGTTCGGTGGGAGGTAAAGAAGTAGTGTGGAAACATTGCATAAAGAGCCATTTGCCTTCCCGTTAAACAATCACAGATAATTTACTTTGGTACTCAATCAAAATGTTTCGTTGGTCGAGAGATAAGATCGTACACAAACAAAAGACCTCATTACAATGTCAAGCAGATTATTAACTAAACAGCCGAAAAAGTGAGGTCCACAAGTTCAACCCTTAATGTACACCTTCTTCAATTTAGTGTTACTATACTCTTAAGAAACATAACACTGACCTGCGTTTAAAAACTTTTTTTCAAAGGTCGAAGGTTTTCAACTGATTTGTGTACTTTTGGTGCGATGAATCCGCAAATACCATCCATTTCCTTTGGTCAGCTCAAGTTTTTATGATTAGTGCACGTTTTGACTCTTGAATAGTACTCAATTAAAGAAACACAGGGGTGTAGCTGGCCTAATTTTTGTTTTTAACGACTAAACTGAAAATGTACGGAATCTGCGGACAGGAAATTACATGGTTTAACAGCTACCTATTTCACCGCACACAAGTAGTCCATATCGAACACTCACAATTAGCGTCACAACCTGTGTTTTCCGGAGTTCCCCAGGGATCGATCCTTGGTCCTTTGCTGTTTATGATATACTTTAATGACGTAGCTGATGTAGTTAAATCGTCGAGAATCCTGATGTATCCAGACGATACTGTCGTATATATCTCAAATCGTAAACATCCAATCCATAGAAGATACACTTAATGAAGAACTCGAAAAGATTTCGACCTACCTCGATGAGTCTGAATTAGTCATAAATTTAAAGAAGGGGAAAACAGAGGTAATGTTATTTGGGACAGCTAAAAGAATTTAGAAAACTGAGAAACCGCTAGAGATCGTATTCAACCGAACAACAACGTAGAAATACTTTGGAAATACCCTTGATGCTACAATGAATCTTTAAGGCGATTTCGAAAAGAGATTACGAAAAGCTAGTGGGCGGTTACGACTCCTCGCAAAAATCCGACCGCTTTTGACATCTGATGCGGCCAAGAAGATTTTTATGTCTATGATCGTCCCAATTATAACGTACTGCTGCACCGTGAAGATAAAACTCACCGATACACAGAAGGCGAACCTCGCCTCAATCGACTATCGTGTATCTAACCTGATATATGGCAAAAATTCATCAAAACGAGTGACGTCAACGTATGGAGGAATGAAGAAGCAAGCCTGCAGCATTGTCCGTAAATGTATTACTGGAAACGTGTGTAACCCGTTTAGTAACTACTTTCAAGTTAACACGCACGTTCAAATTACAAGAAATAATAACTGTTCAATAAAACTCCGTAAGATAAAACTTGAAATAGGTCGTCAATCGTTCTCTTACCAAGTTTGTCGACCTTACAATGATCTTCCGTTAGTACTTCCGTTAGTAATTTCAAATAGCATCTTTGAATTTTTAGGTTTTTAGATTTTAGTGATTAGTTCCTCTAAATTTGCTCTGTTCAATTTAGGCTCATTTTTCAGCATTTTCAGAGTCTTACTATGTGCTAATAGTCTTAGATCAGCCCTAAAGCAGTTTTTTAGCTTCCTATTCTCATTATGTTTTTCCTTTTTCCTTTTTGTTTACTAATGTGTCAAAACAGGACCACATTGGTAGCAGTTTTTACAGTATATGTAAAATACTGATGTGTTTATATGTATATTTTGCATATATGTATTGTATCNCATCTTTGAATTTTTATGTTTTTAGATTTTAGTGGTTAGTTCCTCTAAATTTCCGCTATTCAATTTAGGCTCGTTTTTTAGCATTCTCAATGTCTTACTATGTGCTAATAGTCTTAGATCACCCCTAAAGCAGTCTTTTAGCTTCCTATTCTCATTATGTTTTTCCTTTTTGTTTACTAATGTGTCAAAACAGGACCACATTGATAGCAGTTTTTACAGTATATGTAAAATACTGATGTGTTTATATGTATATTTTGCATATATGTATTGTATCCTGTATAAACATTAATTTAATAATAATAATAATAATAATAATAATAATAATAATAATAATAATAATAATATAGAAAACGAAAGTGGAGCAGCCACAATCAGAAACTGAAATTGTATCTGAGGTTAACTCTAGGAAACTGAAACTGAATTTTTCTGTTTTTCATCTCGATGGTCATTTATTGTTTGGTAGAGCTGAGCTCCAGTCAATTTGACTTGAAATCGCAAGGAACAGATGTAGTGTTTCTATTTAGTATTTTAGATCAAGAGAGAGTGGATCCCAAGTGTACAAATCATACTGACAGGTTCTGTTATATAAGTGGTAATATGATTCTTCCTGCTTGCCTTGTAAAAATAACTGATTTTATGAAGAAGGCATATCATGCTTACTTTATAGCTTGGAGACCAGGACAAGCCATTTGCACTTCATGTTAGCTGCAAAACATGTTTTGAGAACTTGCGCGATTGGAGAAATAACAAAAGGAAAAGTATGCCATTCGCAGTTCCTATGGTGCGAAGAGAGGGTAAAAATCATGTGACACACTGCTATTTTTGCATGACTAATCTTCAAAGAATCAGTCGCAAGAACAAGTTCAGTATCCTCATATTCCGTCCGCCATAAGACCAGTCCCTCATGGTCCAGAGCCACCTTTTCCCAAGCCTGGTATTGCAATAGAATCTACCTCTGAATCGGAATCTGATAGCACATATGGCAGAACAGCGGGCGAAGAATACATGCCAGAAGAGAATGACCCGCCAATGCGTCTAACACAAGCAGTTCTCAATGACCTGACACGAAACCTAAACCTCTCAAAGGAATCGGCACAACTTCTGGGTTCTCGTCATTGTAAGAACAATTAGCTGCGCCGTGGAGCAACATTCTACTGCTATCGAGAGCGCGAAAGAGAATTTTAGACAATCCTTTACAATCCAGAGAGACTCGTCATTGGTTTACTGCAACAATATTGCTAATTTGATGAAATCAATGGGGATGGACTATGTTGCTACGGAATGGAGACTTCATCGACTCGGCCAGGGGATGCCTCAAGACAGTTCTCCTTCATGATGGAAATAAGCACTCTTCGATTTCAGTTGGTGATTCGATGCAATGAAAGAAACCCATGACAACATGAATCAGTTACTGTTTGCTCTGAAATACTATGACCATGGTTGGTTGATCTGTAAAGATCTTAAGGTTGTTGGATTCGTTTTAGGACTACAGGGTTTGTAGACAAAATTTTCATGCTTTCTGTGTTTGTGGTACAGATGATTAACATTATATCAGAAAAGAATGGCCTGGAAGACAAGGGTTGGATCCTTGTTTGGACAAGGTTCCAGCCCATGGAGTCTCGCCCGCTTGTTGAACCAAACAAGATATTACTTCCACCCTTACATATCAAACTTAGACTTTTAAAAAACTTTGTAAAGCAATGGACAGGGTAGGCAGAAGGTTTACTTTCCTTCAGCAGACGTTTCCTCGGATAAGATTTGAGAAGCATAAGGCTGGCATTTTTGAATGGCCGCAGATACGGAAACTCATAAAGGATTCAATGTTCGATGATGCGCTGAGTGCATCTGAGACGTCTGCTTGGCTGTAGCTAAAGTCAATAATTACAACCTTTCTTTGAAACAACCGGGGTGCAGAATACGAGAAGGAAGTTGCTGAACTACTGAAGAACTTTCAAAAATTAGGGGCTCGCATGTCAGTCATAATATACTTTCTGCGGCCCCACTTAAACTATTTTCCTCCGAACTGTGGAGACGAAAGTGGGGAACAGGAAGTGTGTTTCCACGAGGGCATTCGTGTCATGGAAGAACGCTATCAAGGCCGACGGGATGTGAACTTTCGTGCGGGCTACTGTTGGTGTTTGAAACGAAACATGGTGGCTACTCAGCACAGGAGAAAGTCACTAAAAAGGCCCTTTATCCATTATTAGCTTTTGTGTAATGTGTCTTTATTTTCTGAGGTCTGCTAAATAAAATGCATGCTTTTTGTGAAACACTTAATCCAAAATTAAAGGTAATTAACAGTACTAACGGGCGTTAATAAATAACAGTGCTTTTACAACCTCGTATCTCAAAAGTTTGAACTGATTGCACAAAATAAGTATGATTTTTGGATTTTGCTTAACAAACCACTCTAGAATCAGCTATCACATGCTTGACCTTTAAAACTTCGCTAAAAACTTGATTAGGATTTTTTGATGGCAAGAGCTCATCCAGTTATGCTCCAGCCGTTTGCTTTATAATGCAATACTCCGTGCTAAACCTTGTCAAATGCTTTGGAGATAACCTTAACATCAAAGCTGCTTTTCACTGTAATACCTATCCGATTGGTTATGGCTTTTAGTATCTTATCAATGTGTCTAAAAGGCCAATAGCCACATTGCCCATCAGTAATGATTTTGAAAATATTTTTAATTTAACAGAGGCATTTTCTAAGTGTGGTTCCAGGTACGTATAACGTACACCCTTAAGATTGATCATTTAAATGGAACAGTACCTGTCAAGTAGTTCAGACCAAAAATTTGTTGTTTAATCGAGTCAGCTTGAATGGCAGTGCAAGACCATTTACCCAATTGTTGCTTGTGATTCGACTAAAGTCTTTTAGCTATTACTGAATAACTAATGATGGTACTGGTAAACACTTTGGAGTAAAATGTAGACCCAGGTCTCATCTTGTTTTTCTCAATAATGAAATGTAACTTGATATATGATTTTTTATTTTGGAGTTTTGATACATGTAAACGCCAGGAAAGGAGCTTTTGACGAAAGTGAACGTCAGTTTTAATTGTAATATTCAGGTTATGTACTTAAAATCTTTTTTCTAACTTCTTTTCTTTTTCATGCACCTTATGATATTTCTTCGGTGCAGTACAGCATACACTGGGAGAGTAGAAGGCAGGCAAACAACATCTGCAATATAGGTTATTCTATTGTCATGAGATGATATTTCCGTTCTGCCTGTGAATGCCTTAGGTTACCGTTTTGATTTTCCACAGATCACTTGATTATCATATTGTTTAACAGGATTCACAGCCTTTTTCGATTGCAAATCAAAAACGCATGGTGTAATTCATTATCACATCAAGAGGGCTACATAAAGACTGTTTTTGCGGTGTAATGTCTGTAAATATGGTGACCATCTTCTTCTTCTTCGGCCTTCATCCGACGTTTGTCAGGTCGGCCGCTCGACACCTTTTTCTCCACTTGACTTGGTCTTCCCAATCTCCTTCTCTCGCTCCCACTTCATTTATGTCTCATTCTAAGGTTGTTCCTAAATAGCAGAAAGATGCTGACCTGACTTTGTTAAAATGCTTGTTCGATATGTTTTGCTGGTCATTGTAAGCAGTAATATTGAATTTGATGAATGCCAAACGAATACGTAAGATCAGCGTTAGTATTGTAGTAATTTTGTACATACGTGAAAAAATGAATTTCTATTTTTGAGTTCCTGTCAAATAGACCTAAATTAGTTTACACCTGTAATAATATGGTAAGTTATTTTCTCTCTAAATAGATTTTGAGTTGGCTACATTTTATTTTTGGTAAAATTTGAGAACTAGTACTGCATTATTTTCTTCAAATTGTTAGATATTTGCGATTGTGTTGTATTATTTTTTCTTTAGGCATAGAGAATATTAGTGAACTGGAAGGAGAAGGAAAGGAGAAAAAGGGACCATTAAGTTCTTTCAACGGGACCGCTAGAGTCAAAGGGGATGGAGAAAATTTAGATACACCAGAAGGTATGTAAAAGAAGTGATATTAAATAGAGTTCTTTGCTTGTTAAAATTGTTCTGAATTTACTCTATGCAATGATTTCAGTCAAAAAGTAAATTTATCATTTTTTAATAACTTTTAATGCTTTTGAAGAGCAAAGGAAGAGCATTAAGGATGTTTGTCTGGGTAAAGAATATGACCCTGAAGGACGTGTCTAAAGTAGCCTGGTGACTGGTACAGAACGAATGTCGCTATTGCATTACATTGTTTGGTCATTTTGTTGGAAATCTGTTCGCTGGCACAATTTTATCATTGATGGGAAAAAGGGACATTCGAAGGTATCCTGTCACTTCTTGTAAATGGACGGTTATCACGATTAAAAATCATGCGCAAGACTATAAAACCGGCTACGAAGTCATGAATTCTTTCTGATGCTTGGACACGGAAGACATTTGTGTCTGTTCTGATTACTCGAAGCTCTTTAAGAGGTTACTGTTGCATGAAGCTTACACACACTCATCAACACCCATCGCCACGAATTTTTGATTCCTAAGCGTAAACATAAGTGACAATTTGTAGTCTCTTGAGTCCATCTTGAAAATTTTATCGCATTCACTGTGTAAATGATGTAGTACACCCAAGTGCTATTTTCTAAATTTTATAGGATGGTTTTGTCAAAAAATAATGGCCTCTGGCTGTTTTACTCCATAAGTCAATTTGAAGTACATACAGCGTAATATCAACATTATGAAAGCAATGTATATCAACAGCATCGCAGCTTTGCAGGGTAGCAAGAAACAACCAGAACTTTTGGAATTTGCACCATGGACGTGAAGACTTACTTTGTATCTTTACCACTTGACCAGGTTTTGTTCTCTGCATCTACCAACACCCTTTTTATGATTAATTTGAGCACACTTAAACCTACATACAAGAGTTTACTAACGAGGGAAACAGGTGCAAATTAAAGGATATTTTATTATTCATGGAAACAAAGCAATGTTCGAAGTTATACTGTCACTTTTTATAAACGGGTGTTACCACAATTTTGAATCATATACGAGTTGGTTTTATTGACAAGACAGACAATAAAAACATGCTTCGAAGCTACGAGTACTTTCTAACACCTCTACATAGAAGGCTTTTTTGGCTGTATTGATTAGTCGGACCCCTTTGACGGCTTGCGGTTGCATGAAACTTGAACACAGTACACACACAAAAGTACTACATCCACTGCCACAAATTTCTGTTTCCTAATCATAAATGTAAATGAAAATCTTTACTCTATGAGTTAATTTGCAAATTTTAATGGCATTCAAGAAAAGATATGTATAGCAATAGCATCTCAGTTTTACTGTTTCTAGCAAAGAAACAGTCAGAACTTTAACAATTTGTACCAAGGAGGACAATAGTTTCTATTATCGTTACCATTTACCCTAGATTTTGCCCTCCACATCCACCAATATCGTTCGTATGATGAAATTGAGCACACCCTATCCTTTATGCAAGAGTTCACTTATGAAAAAAACACATTTGTCAAAGACAGCCGTTCATGTTTGAGTCGTACATTTTTTTGGATGTTTTAATTTTCTCTCGGCATGTTTCAAAAATAGAAGAAATTGTAACCTATAGGTATACTTTTTTTGCAGTTATCACTTGTCGTGGGTACAAAATACACCAGATCGAAGACGTTTTATGGTTCCAACCCACTGTCTTTCTTCGGACGACTCTGTTCTTCGTCGCTGCTTGAAGGTGTTCCACTGTTAGGCCAAAATCTTGTGAGTTATGCGATGTAGGTTACCCTTGGAAGACCAACAGTGGAATGGCCATGGGGTCTGCCTCCATATCAGAGGATCATAAACGAGCTCATTTTTTCTTTGAAACCAGTGCCCACTGTATATTGTGCGGCGCTCCTTAACCAGAGCTGATACTGGAGGAATTTTCCTACAGAATTCTTCTTTTGAAGGTTGCATCTTCCAAGATTTGTTCAATGTTATCCTAAGCTTTTTTTTATATAAAACCCACCCACCCTCCATCAACTTATTAGATTTGTGTATCATTGTCTAAACCTCAGTGTCATAGAATAGTTCAGTTTCCACTACAACTCTAAAGAAATTCCTTTTCAAGCTATTTGGGAGTGCCAAATGGATGGATCCCGAGTTCGATGACGTAACGTATGGGTTTTAAAATTTTTCTGTGTAAGTAACAGTCATAAGCAGGGCAGATGCTAAAAATACACAATAATTATAAAATACGAGGTTGCGGATTTATTTTTTAACATGATTAAAAGAACGCAAACAACAGGTAAGGGATTATACTTAAGAGATTATCACGTTTTAAAACAAGAAAATGTATTTCAAAGCAACATAAATGTACACGATTTAAAAAGTAAAATCAAAGTACGCAAGATACAGTATAGACAACAGCTAAAGTAGTTGAAATACTTTTTACTGTAAATGTAAAAGACCAAATAAATCGTTGACGAGTGGTGGTGGAAACTACTGGTGCATTCCGATATGTAAAAGTGCACAGTATAAATGTGAAGATTGTGAAGAAGTAAAACTAATTATTGTTGTGTGTTTTTTTTTTCGTTTTCCGAAAAGTTGCTTAGAACGAAAACTGTGAAGCTCAAGTGTATCACCCTTTTAAAGAAAAGGAGGACAAGTTTTAGTATACAAACTCAGCTCAAGTGTTCCAATTTCCTTTTCCTTTTAAAGAGATCAAGGTATATATAGGTAGGTCGTGGTGAAAAGAACTTTAAAATATGGTTCTGCTCCTTCTATATTTTCCTCATAAAGAAAAAGTACCAGAGAAAATAAGGGAAGGAGATTTTGAGAAAGCCACAAGTGATAATGATTCCCTTTTTACGAAATCAACACATCATCTCAACCTACCCAACAGCGCTATGAGTGTACTCAGCTTACGAACAGTTAGCAAAATTATCGCTGGAAGCCCAAGAATTTAACAAATGTTTGCAAGAGAAAACCGCAGTAGCTAATCCTTTACAAAATATACTTTCTCACCTTTCTCACCTTCCTCTGCCGTCTCCTGTTCCGGTAGCGGGTGTCTAGCGGGTGTCTGCCTGTTCTTCTCCACAGCGTGCCACTTGCACCTATCAAGCGCATCCTCCTTCTGTAGCCCGCACACTTGTAGCTCTCTCCTGATCGTGTCATCCCATCTGTGCTTAAGTCTCCCACGGATTCTCCTTCCCGCCACCCTCATCTCATATGATCTTTTCCGATCAGAGTCCTCCTCCCTTCAGCTCAAGTGCCCTTTAAAAAGAATAAAATCTGAAGAGGCTTATGACTTTTAAAATGTATCAGAGAACCCTAAGCTATTCAGATCCTCCGATGGCTTGCATCCTGATGATTTTATAGCTTTTTACACATGCCTTAACTCTGGCAGTGGTTGGAAAAATCTTAAATATTATGAACATTTAAGAAAGATGTAGGTTCAAGTTATGCCCAAAATATAAAGCCTGGGCAAAAACCTAAACTATGTGGCAAAGATCATCAGATGTTGTTATTTTTGTCTTAGCTCTGAAACGGTTTAAAGAAACCCCATGTTCCTGGCTACATCCTGTCTACATTCACAGTATCAGGATATGTCGTAACTTGGACGAACCTTTTGTGTTTTGGATTAGAATCCATACCTACATCGCCGACAAAACATTAAGTTTTAGATACTGTGCTGAATTGTTTAAACAAACATACCCATCAACACGTTGCGTAATAGACTGCACTAAATTATGTGAAAAACCTTCATCGCTTGCAACTCAGAGTAATATGTACTCCGATTGTAAGCATCACACAATCTCCATAGGCTCAGTTGGTATTGTTCCTTGTTGTGCAATTACCTTAGAAAGTGAATTATTTGATAGTTCTATATCCGATAAGGTGATAGTTAAGAAAAATGGTATACTGAACGAGGTTGTCTGGTATCAAAATGACCCAGTGGTGGCTAATCGTGCGTTTACCACCTAAAATGATTTCAAACCAATAAGTGTTGATTTGAATATTCCCTCTTTTCTCCAAGGATGGGAAAAACGTACAGAAAGTGAAGTTAAAGAATGTCAGGCAGTTACATCAGTAAAAATTCATGTAAAGAGGGAAATTTTACAAATTTAATTAAACAATTACAAAACGAACCACTGTTAGCTTTCATGGATGCATAAATCAACTATGGACATTTGCCTCTTTGCTGTGCAATGTTTTGCCACCTCATTCAAAAGATTGTAAAGATTAAACAAAGAGGAAACCTAGCATAATTTCACTCCATCAAAATTAGTAAGGCTTAATTTCAATTCGATTTGACTGCTACCATTCAAAACCTACATTAATCACAGCTTTTGTCATATGTGTATTTATAAAAGAAAAGAAATCTCCATTCACTTGAGGTGACTACAATTTTCAACAAGTATGTTAATAAGTGTCAGTGTGTTAGCTTTGATATGCAGTGTTTGTCTCAAAATACTTATAAACCAATTAAAGAAAACTACCATTTATTGAATTTGTCAACAAAGAATAAAGTTGTTTTTCTCAATTAATAAAAAGTAGTACATCTGTCCCAAGCTTTCATAATGGCACTGCCCTCTAATTTTCCACTTGTCAGACGATGACTCTCAATCAAGGCTTTTTCCTCAATCCATATCGCTTAAACAATCGACGTCGTGATCCTCAACAGTTTCAAGTGGCATTTGATACATACTTTGTGATATTTCATTTGATTTTGCAAGCGTCGTCTCAGCTACGTTTTGAGTGGAAGACATAACGCTCAGAACTGTCTCTTACTGGCCTCGTTTTTGTGTTGACATAAACACTATGTCACCGAACTCGGGACCCGTCTTGTCTTTTGTCCATTAAACTTAAAACTTTGGCTATGTAACTGTTCATGTCCCGCACATGTTTTTGCTTTCAAGATATGTGAACCTTTCAACGAACATTCGAGACTTTCCAATTGAAGCTTTTTACATTGATCTTATTTACGTCTTTTTTAATAATTCACATAAAGCCCAGTCTTCACGGTATATTAGCCTAAAGCATGTAAGTGTTTTTCGGTCTTGAAGTTTAAGTTGTCATAGACCTTTCGTTAGCTAAATTATGCAGATACGCACGTTAGTACTAGAATTGTCCGAAGTTGTTTCCCAACTGAACTGTGTATTCCTCACCTTTGACTCATTCGATATATTTTTCGCTCAACAGTAGATGCCATAATTATGTGGATGAGACACCCACCATTCTGCTTCCCATGGCTTTACTTTGACCCTACTTACTTACTTAAGCCCATAGCCCACGGATGAGCATAGGCCATGGACGAAAGTTCGCCACAGCACTCTCTTTTTGGCTTCTCTTGCTACTTCAGTCCTTTGTTCCCTGCCGTCTCAGTTCTGCCTCGGTATCTCGCCTCCATCTGTTATGCGGTCGCCCTCTCTTTCTTTTTACCTGTGGGTTCAAGGTTAAGACCTGTCGTGTGATGCTGGATGATGGTTTTCTCAGGGTGTGCCCTATCCAGCCCCACTTTCTTTTAAGGATTTGCCTGACTACTGTTTCTTGTCCGGCTCTTTCCTATAAGTCTTCATTCCTGATTTTATCCGTCCAGCGTATTTTGTATATTCTTCTTAGACATGTGTTGAGAAATGTCTGTATCTTCTGCAGAATTGCCTTTGTTGTGCGCCATGTCTCGCAGCCATATAGTAGAACCGACTTCACGTTCGAATTGAAGATGCGGATCTTAGTTTTCGTGCTAATTTCTTTTGAAGACCATATGTTTTCAGCATGATGAAGGCCTTCCTTGCCTTGCCGACTCTGGTAGTGGTATCCTGGTCTGTGCCTCCACGTTAGTCCACTATGCTTCCTAAGTATACAAAGAACTCCACCTCCCGTATGGGCTCTCCTGCTATTGTGACTGGGGTGTTGTTGTCGGTGTTGATCTTTATTAATTCAGTTTTCT